>VYZV01027818.1:207638-301508 GCA_013401275.1 Pandion haliaetus | reverse complement strand
TCTTTTCCAACCTAAATGATTCTTTGATTTATGACTAGTGAGATTATGCCTGTATAAAACTTGTTTGGCTGTGATTTTCGAAGCCTGCAGCATGGAGGAATTGCTGGAGTGGATGATTGTGTATGCTGAATGCCGAGGAACTTGTCAGAAGGTGAGGCTGGAGAGAGGAGAGGGGGGTATGTACAGCAGGCTGTGCCAAGGGATTTTTTGAGGTTGCATAAGCTCTAGAAAACCTACCAGGTGGTGAATGCCCCATGATTAAACGTGACAAAGATCTGCATCAGACAAAGGGAATGGGTATGGTGCCTGTCAGAATCATGGTTATGCCTTGTCCATGTTAAACACTCTCATAAAAGCAAAGAATAAAACCCATAAATCCTGTTGATAGGTTCGATAGTTATGTTTTATATAAATGGATACATAAAAATAAAAAAAGGATTTGTTCTCCCATGGTCTGCTTTTCACTGCGGCTGCTGTCCGGCCTCCATCAAGGTAAATGATCGTGATGAAGACAGCCTTCCCTAAAAGGTGTGAAAGAGCGCTTAGGTGAGCACAGAGACTACTCCATCCAGCAAAGAATAGTCCCTTGCCTGTTGTTGCTGTGCGGTGCATTCTGAGATTAGATTTTTGCAGAAAAGCACATGATGGCTGGTTCCCTCTTTAACCCTGAAGGGACTGGTCTTTATTTCCATACCTTCTGTTATATTTCAGTAACTTAGGTACAGCGAAGTGCATGTGTACACTCTCAGAAGCAAAGAGGTGTCTTGCTTTAAAAGGCTATCTGCTGGATCTGCTAATATTTTCAGTGCTTAGGTGGAAACATGGCTGTTTTAAATAAAAATTGGGCTTAATGTGTTTTTAAATTGGAGGCAAGTGCACTAGCTGTGCAATTAACTGCAAATATTGAGTTCGAGAAAGGGCAATGCAAGTACTTCCAAAATAATCAGAAGTGTTTTTAAATGGATGGCTAATGGAGAACAGACACTGCAGTGTGAGCTGCCTGTGTTCCCTAACAAAGCATTCTTTACCCAGGCTCTGCATAAGCTTCTTTTCAGCGTGTACATTAGAGCAGGAGTCTGGCAGGCTGTCTCGTCATGTGTCTTGTCCTGTAGAGCCACTTGATTGGATTTCATCTGCTTACCCTTGTGCGATCATCAGGGCAGTGCTTAAAAGCAGCTCTTGTATGAAAACAAACGCAGCAGATTATGCAGCCTTAGTCTCTTGGTGGAAGAGAGGAGGGGAGAGATGGGGAAGGAAGGAAGCCTCCATTCCTGACCTTTAACTCAGTAGTAAACATAAATCTCCTCTAATGCTCTGCATTGTCTGAAAATAAGTCATGGAAAGGTTGCGCTCTTACAAGGAGATTGTTTGTTGCCACCAAAGTTGTGTCCAAAATTAAAAAACAGACACCTGAAAATATCACCATCAGTGTGCTTTAAATAATGTAGCTACCGACTCAGAAAATTGCCTCCTGGAAGTGGCTCTTTTTTGCCTTGTAGGTGACCTTAGGTCGTTCGTTTCCTTTCTCTTTTTCAGGGTCATTTATGTTTAAGCTCGGGGAAGCCTGTTACGTTTCCCTGCTCTTCAAGGCATGATGTGCCTGTCCTGCATTGCAGTTCCTCACAGAGCCTTCCTTCCCTTGAGAGGGGTTTCTCTGAAGGTTGCTGTGTTTGGCTCCATGTTAGAGTGGAGAAGTTTTGAACAAGACCAGGCTCTCTACGGATTTCAGGCTACCTTGTTCAGATTCAGAGATCTTACAAAGTTGAGGGAACTGTAACTTCATTTTAGCTGAAATGGGATAACCTGTTTTGTTTTGTTTCATTTTGTTTTTCCTCCCCCTTCCTTAGATTTATACCCTGTGTCAAAAATCTTTCAGTCAGAGTTGAAACGCTTGTGGAAAGACCAGCAGGCTCCTTTCTGAATCTGTTGGCCCTACTGGCACCTATGTACTTTGTCTTGGGAGGTTAGATGACTTTTTTTAAGGCTGTGCAGGGAGCAAGTGGTAGAACCAGAAATGAATGTTGCTATTGCTTGTGGTCCCGTTGCACTTCCTACACTGGTGTCTGTCATTTGTTCCCATCTGAATTGCAGCCACACATGGACTGATGCAGAGCCATGGTGAAAGGGTAGGCTTGGGTTTGGGGTCTTCAGTCTGTCCTTCTGGTCCACTGAAATCCGTATGATTTTCCAAAGGTGATGAGGTTGGTTTCTCTGGGTTGAGTCAGTCTTGAAGCAGAAAGATTGCATCAGCGTATCTGTTACAGCTCAACTGGGATGGTTTCAGTCCTGACCTCTCTCTGATTTGTCTTTCAACTTGTAAAACTTCAAAGAACATCTCCATTCCTATGATACCTCCCCTGCCCTGATGTCCAAGGGAAGTTCACAAACCCTAAAATAGAACGTTCTTTGCAGATGTTAAGGAATGGTGGGTGCAGCAGCAGCAGTAGCAACCTGGCTGGTGTTAGTGGTGCTAAGTGGTACGTACCTTCACGATTAAACGAATCATTGTTACCAGTATCGATGAGGAATAAGCTGTAGTATAGTCTGGAGATCCACGAACAGAGTGAAACACTGGGTCAGGCTGGGTGTGACTGATACCAAGCACCATGACAGTTCTGCTCTTTCGTAGCAGTACTGGGCTTATTGGACAGGAAAATCACATCCTTTCTTAGGGATGCAGCCACGATACTGGTTGGATGGAATCCAGTTGAAGGAAGCTGCCACAGAAATTGATGATCATGAAGTGATAGAATTGGAGGAACCAGAGAAGAGTTTGAGCTAGAGCTGCAGGAAGCAAACAAAGTAATTTTGTCATGCTCATACAGTTGGCAAGTTGAGTACAAATACATTTGTGTTGAACAGGTACCTGAACGGTAATGATCATGGGTAGTGGCTGGGCAGAAAAGGCTATAATCTGATGGTGTAAGGTTCAGAAAGGATGGAGCAAAGAGGTTCAGGAATCGACCTGCATCCAGAGGGTGCATCAGTACCATTCATGCAGCATGTGCTCTCTTTGAGCAGAATTCCCGAGGGGAGAAAGAAGTGTAAATTAAAAAGAGAAGTGGTGATTGCAGAGAAAAAAAATAGGTGATGGATTGAGAAGTTGCTGTGGAAGAAGGAGGAGCTATCTAGGTGAGATATGACTATGAAATGTAAATGAAGCTTGGAGGTGATTAAGTGGACATTGCTACAGTCATTTCTTGTACTAGACTAGGCAGAAAACAGGGGCAGCCTGCTAGTTGGGGGGCTTAATTGAATCAATTTCTTCAAATGCAAACCTTGGCCATGGAACCGTTATGTCATGCAAAGGGAATCTGTGTTCCCACCAGCCCCCTGCAAAGAAATTAGTAATTCCTTGTGACATGTCATGGCAAAATGATTTTGTAAGGCGTAGCGTGGAGGTGGGGAAAGAGGAAATGAGTGAGGTGCTATTAATTCTGGATAATTTGTTTGGTGTGTAGCTGTGAATTAGACACACAAGGAGTCAAAGTTAATGGATGAAGAGTGTATTAAAAAAGACAGAGTAATGTTACCAAGAGAACAGAATTGTTCTCACCAGGCAACAAACTTATGCAAAAGAGAGGACTGTTGCGTGTTTTTATTACAAAATAGAGGTTAGCCTCTTTTTTTCTTTATTTTCCTCCCGTAAACTGTCCCTGAGTTTTGCAAGATAGGTGTTAAGATTGTGAGGTGTTTTCATAATAAACACATTTTTCCTGAAAATTGCAGTTTTGCAAAGATGAAAAATTCAAACGGCAATGTAATGAAGACTTCTTGCATGAGAATGCATGTCGCCATTGCATTTCTTGCATGTTTCTTGCAGGAGCAGATCTGCTTGCCGGATGAGGGCTTAGAGGACATTAATCTTACCTTTATAGACTGCCACAAATTGTCCTTTGGCAAATAAGCACTTGGAAATTTGCTCAGAGTATCAAGCAGAAGATTTTATTTTAAACCTTCAGGCAGGGAATATAGATATATTTACTGTGCTTCTGAAGCCACGTTGCTCCTTGCGCACTGGAAGAAGTATCCTGAATTCCCAAGAAGTTTCCTTCTGAACGACAAGGGTTAGGTCTTGGCTCTTGCAGGCTGTTGGTAATTCTACTTCTCTGGGGCATAATCCACATTCCCAAGAAAGCTCCTATTAATCTGTTCTGCATGTGAAGGAAACGCCAAAGAATACATTACAGCTGTGGCCCCGCTTCAAATCCTGCTGCATCCATAAGTGATTTCCATGGGGTGTCCAATGTGCATGGAGAACTCCAAAAAAAGCCTGGCATGCAGCGGTGTAAACTGGTGGAGACCTGGAGCAGTGTTACTCTCCCTTTTGTTTTGTATTATTTCAAGGAAATGCTTGTTCCAAAGAGCAAAGACTTTAATCATTTGGCTTGTGAGGGAGTTGTCTCTTTAATCTCTTGCACTTTGTTTTTGGCTTCCTTCAAAAAATCTTTTCAGTAATAGTGTCATCGATGCCTGTATGCTCAGATCAGCCCTTTCATAGGGAAATGAAAGCATGGTTTCCTCATTTAAAAAAGAAAAAAGGCAGAAAAAATTATTGCACCACTAGGTTTTAAAGGTACTAAGCCTGGCTTGCATCCCTGAGATTAAAAGGGAATTTGAATATTGTGTTTTCTAAAGGACTTTTCTATCCCTGCTGGATATGGATCTATCAGCCAAATACTGAAATAGAGGCACGTGGTTACGTGCTGCAAGGCTCCAGCCAGCTGCACGCTTACACTGAGGCTTGATCCTGCTGCTTTTGAAATTGGTGCTGATGCTTTGATTTCCATGGCGCACTTGGACCCGCAAGAATCAAACATTTAGTGAAAGTGGGGACTCCGGTCTCCTGTTAGAGTGGTCCAAGTTTTTGGGAAACATCGATTGTCTGATCGAGGACTGAAGTGGGTGCCCAGAAACATGCGCTGTGCCTGGTCCTCCCTGATCTGGTCTGAGATCACAGGGATTCGGGAGCTCAGTTGTTCTCATCAAAAAGTAGGTTTGGCTTTGGCTGTTGCTGCAGTATTTGTAGCTCTGCCTGCTACGCCAGTGTGTTGCTGCACAAGACAATAATTTGTGTCCACGCTGAAAGTGTGAAATACAATTTTAAAATCCAGGTTAGTTTTAAAACTGAAAAACACCTTCCGTTTTCGGCAAGACATTTTATGCATCAGTAAACTCCTTTCCCTCCCAATTCTTTTGTTCTCCACTTTAAAAATAGTCATGAAACATGCCTGGTAATTAACAGGATGGTAGCAGGTTTGGGGGGGTGGGGGGAAGTGTGTTAATTCTTTTTAAGACTGTTTTAAAAAATATTTCAAATGTCTTCCCAATTTGGTTGTTGGGATTTTACCTTCTAAAATTGCATGAAAAGCCAAATACTGTTCTGTGATGATACTAAATTGTATAATGTGTAAGGTCACAAGGTTCAAGGAAACACACTTTCCTAGAGGAGATAGAAGTGTTTATCTAGGCAAGTGAGTCATTTTCCTAGAGAAACAATTTTTTTAACAACTGTAGAAAATTAATTTTCAGTAGGGGATAGCGTACGTTTAATCTCAGCTTCCCTGTTCAGCGTTAGGAAAATCTTCACTAGAAAATGACTGGTATCTGTCTGCTTCAAGACGTTAAAATTTCAGATGAACACCAGGTTTCTGAGTGTTTTTCTGAATGGTACCAGCATGGAAAATCCATCAGTGATTTAGATTTAGCGGTGAGCAGTTGGGGCAGTATCTTGCTTGAAAGCAGCAAGCTTTCATGTGTTTACATTTTTGGGTTTTTGGCAATGTTTGTATTATCTGTGATCAAGGAGCCTAGAAGGGCGAGTTATGAATTCAGCTTCATCTCTTTCCAGGTCTCTGGGAAGCTGATGCAGGTAAGCTGTTTTGTTTAAGTTTTCAACTAGAGGAGAGTCCTACCATTTCTGTTTTTTTACACAAAGAAGTTTGTTGTTACAATTTTTTGTTTGAAAGCAACAACAAAAAAATCTGAATAATGGGGTTTTTTTTTGGAAATGGATTAAAGCTGGTTGATAAGAACCAACTGTCCCATGACTGGGCTTGGGTGACGAGGCTGTGCCGTGCTTGCAGTTGCCTAATACTATTTATTGATTGTTGTTTTACTTTCCAAAATTGCCCACCTGCAGCAGTATCCAGCTCTTTGCTGTATAATGATGGTTCACCAGAGGACCTCAAAACAGTGGAAATATTTGTATGACACCCCCAAAGCCAGCAGAGGGTAGCTGGAAACTGTCATTATCCCAGGATTACAGATGAAGGCTAGTATAGACTCCATGGAGATGGAGTTGAAAAAACAAAACCTACTGCATTTGTTTGGGGAATCTTCTAGTTTGGGTATTGTCCTGGTTTTGGCAGGGAGAGAATTAATTTTCGTCTTAGTAGCTGTTACAATCTGTTTTGGATTTGGTGTAAGAATAATGTTGATAACACACTGATGTTTTAGTTGTTGCTAAGTAGTGCTTATCTTAAGTTAAGGATTTTTCAGTTTCCCATGCTCTGCCAGCAAGCAGGTGTACAAGAAGCTGAGAGGGAGCACGGCCAGGACAGCTGACCCGAACTAGCCAAAGGGATATTCCATACCATAGAATGTCATGCTCAGTATATAAACTGGGGGGAGTTGGCCGGGAGGGGCCGATCGCTGCTCAGACATCGGTCAGCAGTGGTGAGCAATTGCATTGTCTGTCACTTGACTTTTCTTGGGTCTTTTTTTTTTTAATTACATTCATTTTCATTACTATTATTATTGTATTTCTTTATTGTTAGTATTACATTTTATTTTACTTTAGTTATTAAATTGTTCTTATCTCAGCCCACGAGTTTTACTTTCTTTTTATTCTCCTCCCCATCCCACTGGGGTGTTGGGGAGTGAGAAAGCAGCTGTGCGGCGCCTGGTTGCTGGCTGGGGTTAAAACACGACAGGTGTGTTGGGAGCTGAGTTGGAAAAGTGCAAACTGGGAAGCCATGCTTAGATTCTGCACCGGGACTGACCCACGTAGGGGATGCTCTTGCCTTGGGCTGCACAATTAAACCCCTTTCTTTTCTTGAGCTGCATTACACAGTTACTATACAGCTTGCTGATTAAATGCAACCATCCCCAATGAAAATGGGATTTGATGTTCTCTTAAGCAAAATTTATGTATAAAGAAAGGAATTATTAAGCCAGAAATTAAAATCCACTTACTCAGCATTTTGCAGGCATGCCTCAAGCTGTTCTGCTGGTTAATATATGCTGTTGCACATTGCTAGCTTTTGCTTTAGCCTCTCATCTTCTGGTCTGTCTTGATTGCTCACCCCCTGGACCTGCTGCCCTTGTTTGACAAATCTGTGCAGCCAACACAAACGAAGGATGATTCGCTCACAAAATATTCCTGAGTGAGGAGCTGGACTGTAACCTCGCTCTGGTTTTACATCGGTTTAACTGACCTGATGTGGTGGATAACAGTCAGATGTCACTTTGTGGTGAAATTTGCTCTCATCTTGCTCTGCTTTTGGTTTCAGGTGGGGAGGCATCACTTGCAGAGTAAATGAATTGACTGAGAGAGGCTCCTAGCATCAAGGTTTTCTGCCAAGCTGGCCTTGGTATGTCCCAAAATGGTGGGGCATCCCAATATGAAAAGAGTCCAGAGCTCTCAGACCTGTCTTGCTTGAGAGAGGTACCTGGTACCTTTCCCAGTGGCTGTCAAGCTTTCAGCTATGTAGAGGACTTTATAAAATGAAAGGTGTTTTCGCCAAACTTGTTCTGTTCTGATAAACTAATGAAAGATTGTGCTGCATTTTTCAATACAGGTTATACTCCCCTCCACTTGGCTTTACTTTGAATTGTGTGGCAAAAGGGCTGCGCGCTCGCCATGGGGAGTATTGATGTTTGTCATTGTTGTCCAGGGTGGAGGGAGGGAAACTTGGAAATTTGGAGGTTAAATGCTCTGTACAGTACTCAAGTTTCATTTAAAGCCATCAAGAATGAACTTGGATCTGCACAGGCTTTAGGTCTGCTTTTGGAAGAGGGGTGAGGAGAAGTAGGAGAGGACTGTTGTCCAGATACACCCATAGCCACGAACAATCTTGTTTGTACAGTGGGATTTTTGGCAGCTTCTTGTATCTCCCAGTGCTTCTGAGGCTCTTGATACATTTCTACAGTGTCATTCATGTCGGTAGGCTACAGTATAATACTGACATTTGTTTACTACCTTCTCCCAGTGAAGGTGATTTTTTTAAAAATAAATTAATCTTATTCAGGCTCCCCTTACCCAGTGTTTCAATAGTGCTGAGGATTTATACTGCAATAGCTCTGAGGCATGCTGGTGGGAATGCTGACGTTGTTAATATTTAGAGTCATAAAATTCTGGCTATTGGACGAGTGCCTGATTACTCCGATCTCTCTTAGCCTTACTAAAAGTTGGATAGGTCATACTAAAACAAGACAGTTGCATTTGCATTAATCTCCATACATAGTTTAATGCTTTTTTTTTTTTAACTGCAGAAAAAGACAGGAAAGTTATTTTTCTATTTGTAGCTTTAAATGAAGGGCATCACTGTACATGTGGTTTATTTTGCCATTTTTCCCCCTCACTTGTGGATGTCAGTGAATTCTCTTTTCAGTGCAACAGGGCAGGGCTGTGCTGTTGTTAGGATGGAAAATACTTAAAAATTCATATGTGGACATTGCCCTGGATTGGGGTCATAAGAGATACCATCAAGTGAAAATAAATAAAACCAATAGAAATTAAATTTTCATGATTCTTTGATTCTTTAAGTTGCATTCGTCTCAAAATAAGTGGTAGTAGCAAGGTATTCTTTGCAGGTGTTGGAATAAAAGTTATTGCATTCATTCATCAGCAAGTTGATCTCTCTGTTGCTGTTCGCAGAAGTCAGTAGCTCCAAAATACATTCTCAATGTCTGCAAAATGCTGCACTGCTGAAAACTGCAAAATTATATTCTCTCTTTCTCCTTTCTGATGAGCTGATCGATAAAGCACGAATTTCCATAAGGCAGTATTTACTTGCTCTACAGTTGAAATATAATATTTACAGTTGTAAATATTCTTCACAGCTGGTAGCTGGTTTCTCTATCCTGCTTTTATGATAAGTTTGCAGTACATTGCTATCGTCAGGCTTGATCCTCATGTTTTTTGGCTGCCTCAGGAAAAAAAAAAAAAAGACACTGCTTTGAAGTCTCGTGTAGCATTTATGCATGAGACATGTTTCTTTTGGGTTAAATTCCGAACATAACCTTCCCAGTGCACAGCTGCACATATCGAGTGTGAATATTCTGGGTTTACAAGACACTGTCTGTGGACTGGTAAGAGCAATCTCAATCAGACATCCCACTGCTCAAGTTAATCAAGCTGTACATGTATTTCTTTAACCTCGTGCACTCGAACCATTTAGTGGGAGCCTGAACCAAGTGAAAAATGGGAAATAACCTGGAGCTTGCAAAGGAATACAATTGCTGGAGAGATGGTGAGAGTTGTGTGTCTGGCTTCAGTGAGCTCCGGGGAGGGGTGGGCACCTTTTAATTTCTTCTGCAATTTCCAAGTACTTTTCTCATTTCTACATGTTTTTTGTTAGTCCTAGTTAAATCATTTATAGTGCAAGAATTATTTGAGGCACATACATCCATATATGTATATAAAATTTATACATTCTCAGCCCTGTCAACCTAACAGCCTTATTAGCATTTTTATATCATCTTTCCAATAAGTAAATCCCTTTTTTTGTTGTTGTTGATGTACAGCTTGCAAGTAAAAGAGCTACCTTGGATTAGACTTACATCATATCATACTCTTTGATGAAAGCACTGATTAGCATGAGTCGTTTGGTGTCGTTCCCCCCATGTCTTTCCCCATGAGCTGTCAGCTTTCATCAGGAGCAGGAAATATATGTTTGTGAAGCATAACTGTTGTTAGCAGAATTCAAAATATGGGAAGGTGGCTTTTTTTTTTTTACTCTTGGAGATGTGTAAGAGGAGTAGGGAAGTGTGTGGCCAAGTGTGCTTTTTGGTTTTGATCATATTTGTCCCCTGCATTTTCAGTTATGGTGGTGTTCATGGACTTACCACAAGTTCTCTTGCCTCTGTGAAAATCAAGTTCTTTGTGATAATGAGTTTTTGTTGTTGTTGACTGCTACATCGGGTCCTCTGTTAGCAAACTAGTTAAATGGTGAGTCACTCCAGGGAGGAGGAGTGATTGCACCCTGCAAAAAACAGCGTAGGAGATTTTGGATTGATATAAGCAGAGAAACTATCAATAGAATTGCTGATCACCGGTTGTTCCCTGAAGTAGAACAATCTGGCTTCGAGGGGGAGAAAATGGATTTATATTGGTATTAGTAGTGAAATCCTAGTTTTTTTCTATAGATGTTTCCCTTCAGCCCTTTACGAAGGAGACAGTGTCATCGTTGCTTATAGATGAGGCGACAAACGGATGTGAGAGGCTGCTCCACGTGCTGGTAGCAGAGCTGGGAACTGCGTCCCCACCATGTCCCTGCCACGTGTGTGCATGGCCTGGATGTGGGCCTGCGTCCCCTCGGAAAGGCACGAGACTTCCCAGTGTGTGATCTGGGTGCAGGTAACATCGGGCTCCGGGATGTGAGCAGGGACTCACTGCTTGAGTTCCCCCCAAGCAGACATGGGGCACTCCTGTCCTGCCATGGCACACTGATGGGCGAGCCATTTCCTTGGGAGGAGGAGGAGTGTGCATCACCCAGACGCTCCTGCCAGAGCCTCAGTAAATGTCTTCTGGTGGTTTTTACAATCAGCCAGCAAGGGTGTCAGTTAAAAAAAACCCAGTAGTTTTGAATGTATTTACTTGGAGTATTTGTGAAAGTTCAAGGCTTTGACTAAATTGGTTTTACTGGTTCTGTTAGCTAATAGAAAAAAGTGAGGTTATGTAATGAACATGGTCTTTTTAATGGTAATATAAATGTTTGCTAATTACCATATGGAGATGAAGGTCATACTAATTACAAAACGGTTCTTGCAATGCTACCAAGCAACCATCCTTTTAATTTTTTTTATGGGATTAATTAGAGATAATATGCATTCAAGACTGACAGCTTTTCTTCATAATGTTTTCAAGACACCCATGTATGGCTGTATTTGAAAATAATTGACTGCTGTGTGCCCTGCACATCTGTGCTGGGTGGCGGGATTAAAGTCTTGGCTGCACTTTGGCCAAAAAGGACAATTAAAATAAACAGCTAAAGAAACACCAGCATCGGAGCAGATTTGGCCTTCTTAAGCATGAATTTAAAATATAGATGAGAGCTTGTGCCAAGAGGCTTCTTAAGAGCATCAGGTCTGTTCTCATTAAAGACTGTGGGTTAACTCCATGTTACTGGTGGTGTAAATAAATACTGTCTGCCCAGGGCAGGAAGGGAGCAGAACGGGCCGGATAACCTGCTGCTGCTCAGTCCCAGCACATACGGGGCTCTCTTTGCTGCTGCATCACTTGCAGACCTGGAGCGGGATGCAGAGCTTTCTGCCTGGGCTGGGCTGTGACCATTCATGGCAAGGGTGAGCTCCTCCCTTTGCCCCTTTCTGAGCAGCCTCTGTGCTGGAGATTGAAATTAACTGAAAAATTGGCAAGATGTGCAGTGCCAAAGCCATCCTCCTCCTGTGTGTGCTCCTTAGGCACTCAGTACATGGAAATGTGTGCACAAATGACCAACATACAGTGTGGTCAGCACACGGGAGGTGGTTTACAGGGCCGTGCAATGGTATGATTATAGGCATTGCTGATAGCCACGAGTAGAATGTTTCCTCCAGTGCAGAGTGGTACGGGATGGCTGATTCCAACGTGGAGCTGTCTGGCACCAGTTGTTACCTGCTAATGTTTCAGCTGGTGGTATTTTAAGTTGCTCTGGGGCATCCCTGGCACTACGCTGGTGAAGTAGTAACAACATCTCTTCTGTTTTCTAAGGCACATGAGTGCTTGTGGTGGTGCAGGAGTCTCATACTAAACCTGAGAGCATGGGAAGTGATATCTGCTTGTCATGAGCAAATGCCACACGTGGTAATTGCAGACCTGCATCCTGCACAAGGCTGACCCTCCATTGGGGCAGAACTGGGACTTTGGGGCTCTACAAAATGCACTGCTATGACTTGAACCATGGAACCAAACCTGCAAACTGCAGGTTAAAATAAAACCTCCAACCTGGTGCTTGCTGTACTCGCCAGCGTGGGAAGGCTGAGCTGGCCTTGGTGTGCAGGCCGCCTCCAGCCTGCTGCTGACCTCAGGCAAGCAAAAAACTGGAGCAGTGATACAAGAACTGAAGATTGGTGATGAGTTTTGGCATTTGACATCTTCTGGCATGTATGTGCATGTTATATTTGCTTGCACGGGTGTGCGTTGGTGCCACGATCTAGGTGAATTGAACCAATCTTCTGAAAATTACAGTTCTTGTGCCCAGGCATTCTTTGATTGCCTACAAAATGATCGCTAATGGTTCTGATTTATATTAATCAGTGTGGGAATAAAAGGACGGGAAATTTGAAAGTAATAGCTTCTGATCAGTGTACCTTTCATCAGTGGCTGTGCACACAAGCGTGGTTTTTCCCCTGCTGAATGGTTGTGTCGGTTGGACGAGTCATGTCATGGCTGAGCAGCTTCTTTGCCCTCCTCCTGCCCACGCTTTGGAAGATCACACTGAAGATAAAAATGAAGAGGAAAAATAAGCCCTTGCCTGTGTTTTACCCTATTCCAGAATTTCGGTTTTAGTTCAGAACTCTTTGCTGTTCAGTTTTAGATGTTTAACATGTCACTCAAGTTGAACATTGTGATGACAGCGATCAGATTCACTCAAGTACTTTTGTGCTGGCACGGTGCTCTCATTCAGATATGTCAGCGGAGAGGATTTAAAAATATGTATATGCTACACTAAACCAAGCTCAGAAGGATTGCATACACAGAAAGATGGTCAGTATTTTAAAACAATTGCCATTGAAACAGGGTGGAAAGCAAGAAGGAGTACTAATGTCTCTGTTTCACTGATGTGTACCTGAAGCACTGAAGGGTTTTAGACTCAGATGCTCAAAGGTATTTAGGAGTGTAAGCCTACCTTAGGTGTCCAAGTCCTGACATGCAGAAGTCTCTGGAGACTCAGGAGTGCATGGGGAAGGTCACAGAATAAGAACTAGTAAGGACTTGCTAGAAGCTGAACCCAGAGCACCTTAGTCCTAAGTGCTTTAATTGTATGGTACTTTTCACCTTTAGCTTCACTAACATGTAGCTGCTGCCTTTATTTTTGGAGCCCCTTGTTTTTCTCGAGGTGTATATAGTGAATTTAAGCTTGCTGGCCATAGGCTTGATTTTCTTTGTTACCCTTCAGAGATCTCCTAGAAATTGTCTATAGATTTCAAGGGTCCAGCCCCTTGAAGATCACCATTAGCACAAATGCTACCCTGTTTAGTTTCTCAGTGGTTCAGAGGGGTGTGTGGGGCTTAATGTGTAAATATGATGGAGGGTTTTCTTTTAAATAAAGAGAAAAAAAGAAAGCATTAAAATATTTCTGTGAATATTTTTAAAGAGGGCTTGTCTTTAACTTCTGTGCAGGATCTATCTAAAGGGGTCTTTAAGACGCTCTTTGGATCTTATTTTAGGGGAATCATTTTCTTGGTAAGAAAATTACTCTCTTATTAATTATTTTTTTGTTAATATTACATGTTGTTGCTGATGAGCCTGAAGGTGACCTTCAAAGAGAGGATACCCCGAGCGATCTGTACTGAGTGTTGTAGCCCAAGCAGCTGGGTGATCAAACAGCTCTGCCGGTAACAGGTCCTGGTAACATACTCTTCTTAGGTATGACATCTTAAGGACTTCGGGGAAAAATACATGCACGGACATCATACCCGTTCTGTGTTGGAGTGGGACCAAGTGTGTCAGGCTGATACTTAAAACTGGAGGAGGCCAAGGGCTATTTCTCATTTGTTCGGGAGTTGTCTAAATAGAGAAGCTGTTGCTGTACAAGCTAGGGAGTGACATTAAGACACCAGATTTCTCCTCCACTACCTCTTGGTTTGGACTCTGACCTCTCACTGATTAGTCTTTTTGCATCTCAGATTCACGTGCTTTCTGATCAGGTTGCACTGTTTGAGGAACACGTTCTGCACGAAGTGGCCATGTGAGGAGGTGGTTGGCAGCCATCCTTGTCCCTGGGGGGTCAAGCTCTTGGCTTGTCAGTCTCTCCAGAGGCTGTTTTTGAGTCCGATGCTCAGAACCTGTTGTCTGTGAAGAGATGGATGCTTGTGTGGCCTTTGCAGCTTCACTCCACCAAGCGCCCATGGTGTTTGCTCGCCCAACTTAGGGCTGTGGTTCAGACTTTGGGAGCCTTTGTGTCCACCAAAGATGATGTGGTTACACGGAAGGTCAGCATGGTTGTCTCAAAATGATGACGGTGACAATCGGACCTGCTGCTGTCTGCTAGCTCAGGACTCGTGCAGATGATAAGGTCCTTTGTGCTGAGCTCCCAGGTGCATCTCGGGAGCTCCCCGGAGAGCGGACAAGGCCAAGTGCCAACAAACTCATCCGTGAAGGGTGAGACGGTTCATCCGAGTTTCAGGGTGTTTGTTTTTCATCTTTTTGCTGGTTTGAAAAGGCGCCTTTAATGTCACTCCAGTGATCTCTAGGCTAAATGGCTTACTGGGCTGGGGACTAGAAGACACGTTAGCTTAAAAAATTTAAGTCCTCTGGGGTATAACCAGGTAGAAAATCAGAGGATTGTTAAACCCTTGTTTTCTTTGTGGCAAAGACAACTTAATGAAAGTCTGGTGTGTGCAATTGAGCTAACAAAGTTTTAAAAAGCCAACAGAAAGTAGGTAGCTGGTAGCAGAACGATGTGCATCTGACAGCTGAGTAACGAACAGAGGATGCGATGACAGAGGCACGGAGTGAAGTCTGCAAAGGTTTGGGCAAAGGGAGTCTGGCAGCAAAAAGTAGGCTGGTGAGAACAAAGCGCTGTCTGTCGTGGAAATGACTGCTTGTCCCTTTTGATCATGGTGAGGAGGGATGCGCAGTGAGCAGCATTTAGACAGAGAGAGGCAAGGTGGGGGGGGTGAAAGGCTGCATCCTGGGTGTGCGGGGGCATTGCTGGGGCACCCTGGGCGCTGCACAGCCCCTTCAGCCGGGGCATGCCAGCCCCTGCCCAGGGCCATATCCAGCAACAGCAGTTTTGGGCAAGGGGGCATTTCTCCTTGAAGTCGGGGCAGAAACCCTTTAGGTTTCTAACTTCTTTTAAGGCAGTAGTTCAGTCCTGTTTGCATGGCTGTTAGTTGGGGCTTAGCCACGCCTGTGAGATCCCGAGTGATAATTTTAAGGGCTGAAATCCGATGTGTGCAGTCTGCTCAGCCTCTGCCCTTGCTTCGGTTTCCTTCCAGCCCGGTGGGTGGCCAGGAGGAGATGGAAGCTCTCCAGTGACGCTCTGCAGTAGGTTTTGACCTCAGAAAGGACAGAACAGGAATTGTAGTGGGCCATGTTTACTGTCTTGTGGGGGAGGCTTTCGTGTGACATTGGATTAAGAGACTTCTTCAGCAATGACAGTGCCTGTGGCTCTGGCGTGGACCAGGCAGCTAAGGAGCCCTGTCCTGCTTGTTCATCTTCCTCATACAATTGCTCTATCACTTCTCACTAGCAGCCCCCGAATTATTCATCGTGAGCACACAGCTCCGACAGGGACACGTGATACTCTGCAAAGCCAGAATTGCAAACAAGGTATTTAATGTAAAAAGGAAAAGGCAGCAGCGCCCAGTGATAAGTTAGCCCTGCCTGTCCATCTTCCCATTTGAGGGGCAGAAGCTGGAAATAGGAAGAAATTTCTACTGGTGGTTTCATATTGAGCCTTTCCAGCCAGCAGCTTGCTGTAGAGCTTTATTAGCATTGATTTTTAAATTTTTTTAATTTATTTTTTAGACTGCTTGTGTTGGTCGGCCCTGGCAATACAACATTGGATTCGATGGTACACTGGTCTGTTTGTGTAGCAACCCTGCTATCAGTACGTGCAATTCATATCCTTGCTTTGTAACAACTGCATCAAAGCCTTTTAATCAGCTTGGTTTCACTGAAGTGTACAAATTCTCCTCTCATTACATCCACTAGCTCTCAAATTTACAGGCACGAACTTCTTGGATAGACTAATATTTCTTGGCCACCCTAGCATGCAAATTTAAAATTTAATATCTTGCTGCAGGTCTGTTCGTTTTTATGCAAAGTCTAATGTAAGATTATATTTTGTAGTTGTAAATTAGAAATTAAAGTAATTTACGCAGGGGAGGGATGTATGGAAAGTGGCAATCTTAGATTTATGTTTTTTTAAATGCAGTAATCCTAGTAATATGAGTAATACAGAGATGCACATCCTCTAAAAAGGAGAAGACTTGAATGGAAAACATGGTTTAAAATGGCACTTAGCTCCGTAGCTGTTAATGAAGAAGTGATTGCTACAAGACTGTCTCCCTCAGTCTCCTGACTTCTCTGAATGCATTTGGAGGCAAACAATAGGTTAATTATTCTGGTGTAGGTATATAAAAAAAAAAAATCCAGATGTTGCTCACTTGTTTTTCTGTATCCCCTTTGGCTGTGTGGCTGGTGGCAGAGGCTGTGGGTGTGCGGGGAGACCTGCTGCCTGGAGGAGGGAGGTGGGCTAGTGGTGATGCAGCGGGGCTCAGCTGTAATTTGTGGCTGGAATTGGTGGTTCCCGTGGGGATAGCGGCTCCTGACGCAGCGCTCTCTCTACCCCTAATTTCTATTAAGCAAATCTGTAACCTCTGGGACCTACCGGGATAGTCAGATCCGGCTGTTGTTCTGAATGTTCGGACCTTCGCATGGCAACTTCACTTGGCCTGTTCCAGCCGTGCGTGGCTGCCACCATTTGTGAGCAGCAGCCTTGCTGTCTGGCGAGCAGCTTCTCTGGTGCCGCGTTGACAAATGGACAAAACTGAGAAAGAGCACAGGGAAGAAAAATGCAGAAGCTGAATGAAATAATTTTGCTTCTAGTGTGCTGCTCACATTCATTCTAGAAGCAGCCAGAGCATTACAAGAAAACAAATTAATCGAGTCCCTATATTCACCCGACACAGGCTGCATTGAAGGATTTGTCTCTGAGACTGACCCTTACCAGCACAAAATTTGCCATGAAATAGATGAGAGGAGAAGAGGAGGACTTTCATAACAGAATCCTTTTGTGTATAACCTGGGAGTTTCTGAACACTATTGGTATTTAGATTTGCTTTTTAGAAATCAGTACCACTTTTAAAGCACCTAAGGGAGTAACAGGCTTCAGTGCTACAATACTTACACCCAGTGTATTTTAAAAAAAATAAAATCAAAAGTACTTCACAATAATATTAATTGCATATGGGTAACATTTTGTAAAGCAATTAGGATTCTGTCTGACTCATTGACTTTCAGCAGTGCTGGAGCTGTTGTGCTTCAAAGCAGCTTTTGAAAATGGAGTTTCAAGGGTTGAGCCCTGTATGTGCTTTTGAAATTATCCCTCAACTCTGAAATACTTGCATTTTTCTAGATTGCCTGTTGACAGGGTATCTGTTCCCTTCCCATAATGTCTCGGCAGGAAGTAATGTGATGGAGCCTTTGGAGCTTGGGCGTGGGACCGTGCCTGGTCCCGCACCAGTCAGGCAGGGCTTCGGCTCACTCTCCCCCGGCCACGGCAGCCCTGGGCCACGGCAGCCCTGACCCACCCAGCAGGGCTTGCAGAAATGCTTTCGTATCCCTAGGTGGAAAGCGCTGAAGAAAAACACTGGTATTATGAGCTGTTCAGTTAATTTCTTTGCAAATCTGCAATGGCTGACATCTGTTTGCTTTTCTTTGTGGTTTTGGAAAAGAAGAGAGGATTTGGATCCAAAATAGCTATAAGATGGCTTGACATGGAGTAGCATGAATAGGCTTGTTTTGTCTCCTCCTGTTATGAATCACTTTCCATATTAATTTCAGACTTTGAGTCGATGTGTATTTGGCCTTGTGGAGCTGCACACCACTTTGAGTCGTCCTATTGTTTGAAAAAGGAATACCTCATGTTTATTTGCTTTATATCAGAAACCAGGGTCCCACGTGGAGGCTCAAAGAGATGGGTCAGTGAAAAGCTTGAGCTGCTGGGGTGAAGTTGAGCCGATTCAAAGGCTCTCCCCTAGCTGGGGAATTGCAGGCGCTCTCCCAACCTTCCAGTCAAAAGTTTAGACAGACTAATTATCCCTATTGTGCAGTTTCTTCATCCACCACCTCAAGTTTTGCTTTCTGTCATGCCTCTGCAATCAGCCTGTGGAGTTGCCCGATCTCCATGTGGCCAGGGAAGTTTTCTGTGCTGTGGAGCGGCAGCAGTGGGAACAGTCCAATGTCCCAGCATTAAATGTGCATTCCAAGTCTGCCAAGGTCTCCTGTCCACTGCAGTTGCTTGNCCCCCCCCCCCCCCTTTTTGAATAAAATATCAGTCAACTTGCAGTAAAGGTTCTTCCCTACTCCTTTGCCAGATGTCATGGATTACTGGCTCTGAATGGCTTTCCCATGAAAAGCATAAATAAATATAAGTCTTCAAGCTCCTGGCATGAAGTCAAGACCCGCCCCCCTCTGTTTTGTTAAGCTTTTTTTTTTTTTTTTTTTTTTTCCTTTTTCTCAGATGGATTAATGTCTTGTCTTTAATGGCCTGTTTTGGTCAAACATCAAACCCACCCATTCTTCTGCATGTGTGTGTCTGTGGAGGAGAATGTGGCCATTTTAGGCATGAGGAGGACAGCCGTGGGGTGGGCAGTGGAGCACCTGCCCGTGGGACGCAGCCGCTCTGGGGTTATCTTCTAACATTTACCTCTATCTTTTGCCTTGGTCTCATGATCAGATGACAGTGGGAGAGAGTTGTGTTTATGTGAAGCCTGAATTACACTGTATCGCCTGACAAGCAATACAGGGGATTAGTTTCTGTTGTATGTACAGGGTCGCGGAGTGCCGTGTGCTTGGAGGTCGGGGGCTGAAAGTGTAGCGTAGCAAATGGAGAAATGAAAAACTTGTGGATCTTTTCAGTGCAAATGATGAAGCAGCGCTACTCCTTATTCTGTATTTCTGCATGGTTTTGACCATGCTGATCTTACACTATGCAGCAGGGGGTTGCTGTCCATTGGCTGAGTGATAATTGGATGTAATACACAGTATCAGCTCATTGACTTTTACAGGATTTCTAACCCTGTAATGTAAAACTCGGGAGTTAGACCTCCACGTATAGCTGTGATACCACTTTAAAAATCATCAAAATAGGAAGGCAGAAGGCTTTAAATCTGTCACTGGGTCATATTTACAAGTCCTTCTCTGATATTTAGAAATTTTCTTTATTGGAATCTGAGAATCCCGAACCATGCAATTCCTGGAAGGGTACCTTAAAAAAGAGTAGCCAGAGCAAAGAAAAAAATAGTTGTGGAAACCTTTGCCATAAAATTACAGGCATTACCAGCACTGCACTAAATGAATATGCTGATTAAAGCTGGGAGGAGCCGTTCCCATTTTCTTACATTTCCCTGGGACCGTGGCATCTCATCCGAGCTCAGGCTCCTGCAGCCAGATGGAGTTTGCTGTCGTTGTGGCACCTTCACATAGGGAATATCAGGCTGCGTTTCCAGGGCAAACTGCAAACCTGGGAGCTTTGTTGGCAATGCCAGGCACCTGACGAGAGACCAATAAATTAGAGCACTGGGACATGTATAGAAATAAGAAAGGGATCTATCGGTTTGCTGTATGCCAGCACTCATCCAGACGATATCTGTGGCCTCTGTTTTGTTCTCAGCCGCCATCCTTGCAATGCTGCTGTGCTGGCTCTGCTCCCCTCCCAATTCTTTTGTGATTTGTGAATGATTAAGATGGAGTCAGACAGAAAGCAGAGTTGGCACAGCCAGGCTGTTACCCTATTAGAATGTCCAGATGTACTGAATCAGGTTCCTTGTGGCTTCTGATGAGGAAGAAACAAAACAGGGCTCTAGTAAGGTTTAAAGGATTTGGTAAGCACACATGTGTCATGAGTCTAACTGCCTTTGATGGGTACCAGATGGCAAACAGAAAGGGGAGGATGGAGCCAGGGGGAGGGCACAGCGAGGAGGCAGGGGGAGGCAGAAGGATGGAGAGGTCCTTTGTGAGCTTCTGCAGGGAAATGTCACGTGTGAGAAGTGCTTATATACATGTGTATGTAGATGCTTATATATAGATATGTATGTATATATGTATAAAATGGTTTTTCTATCCATTGGGTCATTTAGATACAAGTCTCTTGCTTACCACACGCCTGTCTCCTTTGAAATGGTTTAATCGTATTGTGAAAGTATCTCACAGCTCTGCATGGGTTTG
Organism: Pandion haliaetus; assembly: GCA_013401275.1. Taxonomy (NCBI): domain Eukaryota; kingdom Metazoa; phylum Chordata; class Aves; order Accipitriformes; family Pandionidae; genus Pandion; species Pandion haliaetus. The sequence goes on along the minus strand of VYZV01027818.1, from coordinate 281,164 downwards.
CAGCCCGTCTTCATTTCCAGAGAAAGGCGAGACTCTGCAGTTTCAGCCCAGAGAGCCGGGAGGTTTGGCGAGGGGTGCTGGCCTAGCCTGGGTAGCATACTTCCCCTGTCTTCACTTGAGTTATATCCAGTGTTGAATCTCAACCTCAGAAGAGAGTAAGATGTGACATAGACCCAGAGAGCAGGGATGCTGTAGTGGTAGCTGCCGGATGCTGGCTTTGGAAGAAACAAACATTGGGTCAGTTCTTACAATTTCAAATTGTAATTGGTTTCTAATTCACTGAATCCTTGGGCTGATGAGATTTTCTCTTAAAAAAAATTACATTTCTATATGAGTTGGGAAAGAGAAGACAGCCCAGTGATGTATTTGTGTGCAGTGCCTTAAACACTGTGATTTTTCTCATTCACTCAGTCCTTAAAAAAGCCAAACGGACTGGAAGCGGGTGAAAGGATTATGTATGGCAAAAGTGTTGAAAGAGGAGATCTTCATTGATATGTCACCATTTTCCAATTTGCAACCTGTAGGTTGCTGCATCTGTAACTAGGAACTTCTCTTGCTTAGATAATTTGGAAAATAGTGAGATATTAGGATTAAAAATATAGGCTAAATGCCTCATTAGTGTAAACCAGCATAGCGGTTTGGCTTCCAGGGAAACGTATAGATTTATACCACCCTCAGGTCTAACAGTGTGTTTTCTACTATTGTGTTATGATTCAGTACAGCTTGTACAATAATGCTGACTAACTGTTGGCAGGGAAATGGTGTAGATAAATCTTTTATGAGCGAGTCCAGTCTCCCTGGGCTGTGCTCAGCCCCTTGGGGAGCTTCACAGGAGCTGGTGGAGGCTCTGGCTGTGCTCTGGTGTCTGCCAAGGAGGAAGAGGTGGGAGCATCGTGGCTGGTACATACCACTGGGTCCCTGAAGGTCTCCATCTACCGGGGTAGTGATTGCTCAACCTGGAGTTGTCCCATATATATGGGACAAACACATCCCATGTATACCTCTTGCAGTGACAAACTGGGTGCTATCGAAGTCCAGAGCATTGTCCTTTTTCTGTTGTTCACAGGATCAGGGAAGGTGTTACATGCAGGGCTGGAAAAATGTTTTGCCAAAACCTTTTTGATTAAAGACAGAACAAAACATTTTTTATAAATTGAAATGTTTAGAAGAATGTGTCAATTTCAACATAATTGCTATGGAGAAACATTTCGGAAATAAAAATGTGTAGATCTAGAAAATGTCAAAATTTAACTGGGGAATTTTGAAGGGTACTTTTATATGTGTGCATTTCTCCTATAGGTTGTTTTGCATTTCATAATACATTGAGTTATCGTATTATTGAGCTAGCATAATATGGTGTGATTTGATATGCAGCTAATGCATTTATTTACATTTGTAAAATATGTGTATTTAGATACACATGATTATTTTTTGAATCATTAAGGGCAGCTGCTATTCAATATAGTCCGAAACCTCTGCTTTCTTATGTCAAAGTGTTTCATTACCAAATAATAAAATTTGATATTTTTGATATGTCTGAAGTTAGGCTGAAGCATGATTTGAATCATTGAGTAGTGGAGGTTGGAAGTGTCTGCTGGAGCTTCTTTGGTCCAACCCCTTCCTCAAAGAAGGCCAACCTCAAAGTTAGATTGGGTTGCTCAGGGTCATACCCTGCTGAGTTTTGAATACATCCAAGGGTATCAATTCCTTGGCCTCTCAGTGTTGGATCACTGTCATGGTGAAAATTGCTTTCTTGTATTGCAGTGTCTCATGCTGCAAACTGCTTGTTCTTGTGGTCTGCTCCTCTAGAGCCTGGCTCCATCTGCTCTGCTCTACAACCTGCCACTAAGTGGTTGAAGACAGCAAGAAGGTCCCCCTCAGCCTCCTCTTGAACAAACACGTATCCCTCGGACTCTCCTCCTCCATCATGTGCTCCAGCCCCAAGGGTTGCAGCTGAACGCTGAAATATCCATCTAACATTGATTTGTCTAAACTGGGTGCCAGTGATAATGAAGATGCATTGGCACAAGCTTCAGCCTGGATGGCTGCTTAGGTACATGTCAACGTGTGCCTCGCTGGGCTTTTGGCTGCACTACCACGGCCTCTGCTACCTTCTGCTGCTGGAGCTGACTGATAAAAGCTGCTTCAGATATGTTAATTCATGTTGTCGTCATGTTTCCAGAGCATAGTACAGACAAGGCCTTTGTGCCAGCGTGGGGGATGCTCTTCCCGCAACTCAAATCACAGATATTTTCATCTAGAAAAAAAATGTTTCAATTAGTAATAAACAACAGCTGTCGTGGAGGAATTAAAAAATAATAATGTTGCTCAACTCATATGTTGCAGTGCATCATGCTGATATTTGGGGCAAAAAGAAAACATTCCTAACAAAATTCTAAGAATTTTTATTTTATGATGTTTACTTAAACTGAAACCAAACCCTTGCACTGGGGCTTTTTTGTGCTGGAGAAGTCTAGTAAGACATGTAACTAGCAGCAGCTATTACACTGTATAGCTGGCACTCTTACGCACTTTGTAGCATCTTCCATGCGGGGATTTGCACTGCTTTACCACCAGACTTGTGTTCAGCTTGGTGGCAGCCCCCAGCCAGCCCAGAAGTCGCCACAATGAGCCCCCCATTCTGGGTCTCTGCGCGCTCACAGTGCAGCCTGATTGTCACTTGTGGCCTCGTATTTGGCATAACGGCTCCCTGCCCTGGCAGTGTGTGTGGATGCTGGCACGGTGCCATGATTTCACTATGGACCATGCTGATTTCACTACAGAGCATGCAGAGAGGGGAAGAAACCACCCATTCTGCAGGATAGCTGCGGTGTAGCTACACGTTCCCTAGGATGGATGGCTTACGTGCAGTCTTCCTATCTTTGTGCCAGCAGATGCAAGGATGTAAGCAGATCTAACATGGGCAGCTGAAACCAGGAAACAAAGGAGGCTGGTGTGCGTGAGCCTTGGGAATACATGGCTCATCCTGCCATCAGCAGGCTAAATATTTGTAATTTCTATCATAAAAAATTCACCAGCTGCAGAAGTCAATAGAGGGGAAGTAGTAAACATGACATGACATTGCTTTTGTAGCATTGCTCAGAACAAGAAGTCTCTTCTTTCAAACAAAAGCCAGACGTTGCTGCCTGGATGGACTTGAATACTTTTAGGATCTTGTCAGAAAAATGTCGGCCCCAATTCAGTCATTTGGAAGAGGATCCCAGGTCTCTTTAGAGTAATGAGGCTTGAATATAATCTCGAGCAGAGTGATTTAAAGTGCAAAGGATGTTTCTTTACCCTGCCTGTTTATAGGGCAATGCATTTTTAATATTGAATGATCCAAAAGTCAGTTCAGGAAGGATATACAATCAAAGGAAGGAAATAGGTCATAATTTCTCACAAGGGACTGCATGAAACCTTCAGTCTTCTTAAACTCCCCATCCAGTCCATTTCCCTGAATATTAGATGGTGCCAAAAAAGGGGGCTTTTTTTTTTTTCTCCTGTTGATTTGGCATGGCAGCAGCAGCATATGCTGAACATCTCGGCTGGGGTCTTCGGGGCCAGAAAGGTAAAACTCTGCCTCACAGTGAAAACATATGGGCTGGTTTATCTTTGCTTGTGGGAATAAGACACATGCCATTACTGTAGAGGAGGAGCAAGAGCCACCCCCTGTGTTACTGGAAACTTCTCTGGCTCCATTGATTGCTGAGGTCCCAAAGTCCTTACAGCTTCAATGAGAAATGAAATTCTCTCTCTTATTTATATCCAGTAATAATTGCTTCTTTTAATTGCCCTAGTTTGTGGGTTTCTTCCCAGCATGTTAGCTTGAAATTTCAATTTCAGTTTGATTTGTATGATCACTTGAGTCTCTTCCCCTTGCTCCCATCTTTCGCTTGACACCATGGACTTACTTGTCCTCCCCTGGGAACCAGATGCGGTCCTTCAGATGCATATCATGGGAAGAGTAGGTTAAATTCAGTCTCCTAGTCAAGTCTGTCTTTCAATGCGATCTCTGAAGTTACATTTATTTTGTCCAACATGCATGGTGTTCCTCGGTAGATAGTTATGGTGGGGCTGAAGTTGCCTGTTAGCAGGTGCTGCATTGTGAGTGGAGAGGTTAAGGGTGCATGTTGCTCTTCATTCTGTATTTTCTCTTTCCTCTCCAAAATGATGGTATTGCAGGCTTTGCAGCAGGTCCTGCTCAGGAAGCAGCCACGCGTGCGCCATGCTGTCTGCAGGCACTTCTGGCTCAGGCTGCATGTCACGGGCTGTGCTTGAGTACATGGCCCAACTGCAGGGGTTAGATCAACACAGAAGGAGGACTCAGCCCTTTTAAGAAACGTTTTGGCATTGCAGATGGCAAGGTAACTTTTTCTGAAGTAGGTTTCTAGGGCTGGAGAAGGAAAGGTCCTAGACCAGGGTCGTGGGGGCAGTCTCCCAGCTGCAGCCCCCGTGCTACCCCTCTTGACACTACCTTCCCCAGGTTCAACAGTAAAATGAGAAAATTCTCATGGCTCTTTGCTTGTCCATCCAGGATTAGCCCTTCCCATGCCTGTCATCATTTAATGGCACACAAAAGGGGAAACAAGGCACGTCCCACTGTCCTGATATCCACTAGTCTCCCCAGATGCTCCCTCCTGCTGCTGGGGGGTATCTCAGTACAGCCTGCGGTAGTTTGGTGCTCTAAGGACAGGCAAAGCAGGGCTTGGAGGTAGGCTTGGGCTGACCCATGGGCCCTGCAGACATGCTGATGCTATGGCATGTTACAGCATTTCCTCCACTGATTGCTCATGACCTGCCTGTGGGCGCAGGTTGGGTTTGCAGTGACTCCCTGATGCTCACAAAGTGAATTTGGGCCAGAAGGCACGAAGCTGCCTTGAAGACAAAAGCTCTCCCTGCTTATAGATCACATGTTGTCGTCTAACAGATTTCTTTGGGTAAAGAGCCTATTTTTCTCACTTCCATCACAATCTTTCAAGGTGTGAAGAGCCTTTAGACAAGCTGGAGGGAGAGAGAAAGGTTTTTGGTGGACTCAGTTGATCTGAGGGTTATTTTCAAACCATGTCACGAATTTTCTTTCTGACTGTTTCTCAGTTCACAGATTGTGATCTGCAAAAATTTTTGGAAGGAGTTAGTATTTTTCCTAATTACAGCAAACAAGTGCCGATCATCAAAGCCATTTGAATTCCTGGGGGTGGTTTGCAAAGTTACTGGAGTCTGTGACTGTGAAGGGTGACAAGTGGTGTTTGCATTGCCCGTTAACCTGAACGGCTTCAAAACAAGCTGTTGTCCTCTGGGGATTTTATATCTTCCGCTAAGTGGAGGGGGAAGGATACTGCTAGTCTGTGAGTAACCACTGCCTGTTGTGTGCTGTGTATAAAGTGCTCAGGGGAAGATGGGAATGGGGAACCATGGTCAACAGTAAAGTTTTGTTACTAACTCAGCATCTGAGCATGCAAGCATACATTTTTTATGGATGTGGGATTATGACTGGTTGCTTTTTTTGTTAGCGTACCTAAAATAAATGAAGCTCTTCTGCCAGGTGACTGTGACAGTGTCACTGTCTTACAAGATCACATTATAAACTTCCAAGCACTGTAAGCATGTGGAAATTAAAATACCCAGGCAGCCTTTTTGTTGCTGAGGTGACTCTTGGGCCTGGTTTTTATCTCTAAGGAGATCTTCCTTTGCTCTTCCAAACTCCTTTGGAGGGGAGAGAGTACCCTGTCCTCATGCCCATGCTGTGGCCCTCAGTGATGCAGTGGTGGATATATTTAAGGAGGGAAACAAACTGGTCTCTTTGGTCAGCTTGGGCAGTGCAAATGATCTTTAAAACCTGTTGACGATTGAGCAGGAAGGAATCCATGCTGTCACTACCTGATGCATGCACTACCATAACCCCACATGTAAAGAAAGATAAAATCCTCTTCCAGGGCATTCAGGAGCGTGATAAAGCTCAGGTTTACATACGAAAATTTTTGCCAGTGTTAGATTTGATAGCCCTTTTCCACCACTGGCAGTAATTAGAGCTCTGGTGAATGTTTGCCAGGGGCATTGGCATGGGCAGCTGACCGCTGCCTATTGCAGTTTGGGTATAGTGGGGAATATGTAAGAGAACAAATCAAAATAATCACTTAAGCTGCAAGAACTGACTCTTAGCCAGGCTGGTCCTGCTGTTGGAGCCTGGCAGTATTTTTTTCTAAGTGACGACTGGATGTGGGCTACCTCATTTGCTTAAACATCAGATTCGATTCTTTCCTGCAAAAAGGGAAGAAATGTTTTTGAAAAAGCAGAGTTGTTGTGCTCACTCGGAAGGCCAGGATGTGTCTGGGACTGCCCCATAGGAGGAAGGGGGGCAGTTTAGCTCACGTCAATATGGAGGAAAGACAGCACGTATACACAGACAACACACTGGGTGTATGAATGTGTGGCATCCTTCTTGGTTAGGAAACCAAGGAAATGGTGGTGAGTTTAAGGTACCATGTTGAACAACTGAAAAAGATTAAAATACAGCTTGCGAGAAGCTATAACTCTGTGTCCCATCTCCCTCCCCTCCTCCCAGCATCCACATGTCCACATCCTTTTCTTGTGATGAGCACGAACCCCGGGGTGGCTTATGTAAGCTTCACGAGCAGCACGAGCCTGTGCTCTCTGACTTGGTAGCAAATGTACTCTTAACAGCTGCACTGATGTCCCTTGATGTTGCTAGTGTAATAATAAGGAATTAAATACAGTCATGTTCATTTCAAATTCCATTTGAAAAACAAATAGGTAAACCCTTGTTCACTAAATGCAAAAGAGCCAGTGGAGAAAGGAAGTTCAGTGACCATTTTTTGTTTTAAATCTTCTGAGAAATACTACAAAGGGCACTGAGTAAAACAAGGTGAAGTAACAAGAGAGCGGTTCTCACTGCCTTTTGATTGAGAAGCACACAGGCGCATTTAATCCTGGGCTTGCTCTTGGGATGGGAACTGGTGCATCTTGAGCTTCTTGGGCAGATGAAGGAAGGGGCACTGCTGAATTTGTCCGACACTGTTGATCACCTACTGAGTCACCTTGGGCAACTTGACTTAATCTTTCTGGCCTTCTGAAGCACAGCAAAATAATATCTGCTGGGATATTGTGGGTGCATATCTGCTACGTAGACTCCCAGGGAGAGGAAAGGTTGCTGTGCTCTTTGGAATGGGCTTTTGATACCTCTGACAGCATAGGTCTTGGTTGACACCTGCAATTATTGATAATATTATTATTGATCTGTTTGTCTAACAGCTGACCCCAAATCTATTAACGCAGAGCAAAAGCATCCTATTGACTTTGCTGGACTTCAGAGCAGACCCTGCGTCCTCTCCCCTACCAGCAGGTGCTTATGGGTGCAAATGACCTCGGCCGCAAAACCTGCCATGGCTGCAAAGCGCTGCCTGCACCAGCAAGCTCTGCTCTCTTTGGAGGCTGGGCAGCGATCTCCTGCGATGCTGGGGAGTGGAAGAAGGTTGGTTTGTATGATGGGGTGATGAGGGGCCCCGGGGTGCAGCAGTGGCATTGGGTGGCTGTCACAGGATGAGTCGGGTGAGGGTAACAATTTTCAGCTGCAGGAATCCCTATGGAGAGAAGGGGACAGGAGAGGGGTTATAATTTTGCATGAATTTGCTGTAAACAGGGTTACACCTGCATCTGGGGAAAGTTTTAGAAATACTTGGTGTGCGCTTTGCTTCACAGACTGGCACGTAGGTAGCGGTTTTATTCCCGAGGAGACTGTTCCCTGCGTGCAACATGCCACTGAGTGGATTCCACTTTAGTGGTCAGCAAAATTGTGTTTCCATCAGAGGAGCTGCCTCCTGTTTTGTAAGGGGAAAAAAAAATGCTCACCTGGGAGAGAAAAATATCTATTTGTCTGAGGCGAATGTGCTTGTTGTCAGTGGAGGCGGGGAAGGGTTAAGACGTGCTGGCTTTGAAGCAGCCCTCCCATTCATGTGCTTTGCAGCAATCCTTGCAAAATCAGCCACAACTGTGCTCAGACATGCAAGCATATAGAGCTCTGCGTCTTGCAAAGTGCAAACCACATTATCGTCATTCAGCACATAGTTGATAACCATGACAGAGTCACAGTATCTCGTGTTTCTTCAATGTTATGTGCAACAGTAGCTGGGGCAGACAGTGGGGTTCTTTTTCGTTTGGCATCCGGGCGCTCTGGTGGTAGTATCGCTTCAGTGTGTAGTGCAGAGCTGATCCAGAAATGTGGCTCTGAGATATTGCTTGATGATGTAGAGGGAGAGTCTAAAGGGCAATTTAGTAAAAAAGCAAAACCTCATGAGAGTTGCTGATAACAGTTTGGGATTTGGGTTTGCTTGAGAAATGTATAAGAATAAAGGTGCCAGAGTAAAGCCTCAGGGCTGGTGTTTTTAGAAGTATCTCTTTGTTTTGAACTGTCCAGTTTGATCACTGGTGGTTGAATTCAAATCTCACAGAGTTGGTGCTCAAACTTTTCCAAGAATTGAGGCTTTTTAAAGACGATTCACATTGAGCTCCCCTCCTCCCACCACAATTTTGGAAAATCGTGACAGAGGCTACACAATTAAAATGTAATTTAGTTTTCCTTTTCTGAGATCTGGTCCTGTGTGTTCATGTTGTTGGTGTTATTCCCAGAAATAGTCTCATGGCATTCCCTGACACACTAAATTCACTCTGAGACCAGGTTGTTTGAAAGCCTGGGCGTCTGCAGGAACAAGCCAGCAGCTCCTAGTTAGCTTTCTGAATGTGATCCTTTTGCTCTAGCTTTTGCTGGACTTACAGATTTTTGCTGGAGTGGGTTGTTAGAGAAAGGGCTGTTTGGGTTGCAGCGTGTGGGAAAATTAATTTGTGCGTTCAGTGAACATTTGAAAAACAGATGTCAGGGCAATGGATGTGCTGATTATTTGAGTTAGGGAGAAAACGTGCAACACCCAAATCCATCTGATTAATTTCCTGGCTCTTCTACCCCAGCAAGTATCCTACATCCCAGACCTATAGCAGTAAATAAAATTATTAATTTGAAAAGTTGATGTATTTCTGATAATTGACCCTAACCTGTCTGCTTTGGCCTTTCAGGTGCATTCAGATACTGCATCAAAATTATGATTTCATTTGGTGATCAGGGGCAAGTGTATATTTGGTTCCGTAAAACTATTAGCCAGCCTAAACAAAGCAGACTGTAGTAGGTAAGTTTTAAGAAGCCACTGATAATATTTTAAGCCCAAGCTAGCTGCAAGTGCTTCATACAATCTGTCAATCAATCCAAAGAGAGTATCATGATGGATAGACCATGTGTTGGCTTGTCTGACACTTCTCAAAGATACTGACAGTGACATGTATCAAACAGGACTGTCTTTCAGCTGCTTTGTCTTCAGCTTCCTATTGCCAGTTCATTTAACTTAAATTATAATACATTGTGTGATGGGCCCAATTTGGAGTATTGGCTTCAAAATGCCGATTATGTTTGCATCCAGACACTGATTGCTGAACACGGTGACTGGATCCATTGTGCTAACAGCTCTAAATCTGTTTCCACATCTTGAATTCTGATAAAATAGGGATCTAAATGCAGGCCTGATTTAGCTTTCTCATGGTGACCTTAATAAGCATCATGTCAATAGAAGAAATCAGTCTCATTTAAAACAAAGTCTGCTGGAGAGTTCTAACTTCAAGATGGAAAAAATTATTGTCACCCCATCACACTGCTCTTGGGATTTACATGTGGTACAGGTTCATTTAGGAAGTGATCGTGCTCTAATTAATGTCCACAGAGAACTGGAATTGGTTTGGTGCAATTAGAATAGACCCCTAAATTAGCATTTAACAACGACATCCAGGAGTGGGTCAGAGGATTTTTCATGCCGGTCGTCCCTTGTTTCTAGGACCAATATACTTAGAAGACTATTGTTTCAGGGGACACCATAGCTTCACTTCACTCAGCGGTCTACCTAACACGCACTTCAGGCAATGGTGCGGTGCTGGGAAAGCTCCTTGTATTCGATTATGCATTTTGAACATTGAAGGATGGGTGTGGTGAGCTCTGTACAAGAACACAAGGTCTCCTTCCCTTTGCCCCTGACTTGTGTGGATAGAGGAGTTCACAAGCTGACTAAATTATGGTTTAAGTTCAGGTAATTCTCCCTATAGAATGCCAAAGCCCTGTGGGTTCTTTAATCATATGTTTTGGTAGTTGAGTGATGTTGGAGAACCATCAGAATGATTTTTAACAGCTCCTTGGACACCAGAGCTGGACTTTCCAAGTGTATACAGGATGTGTACTGATGGTACGTCAGTAAGGAGAAAATACCTGATCTTCAGTGACAATGAATGTCACACTGTGTCCTCTGATTGGCCTAAACATCCAATATTGCAATAGATAGAGCAGTGTACACACAGATGACAAAACAATTAAACAGCAGTGAAACATAAAGGGAAAAAATTAACAAGTAACCAAATTCCTTTGACACAGAGATCAAAACATATCGACGGTGTCTCGCAACTCTGATAATTCCATTGAGCTGTGCAGAGCTTAACACTGATGCATGCACACAACCTCTGATTAACATTAAGTGGGGCTGTCATTTTGACATAGCTGGATAAACCAATATTGAAAAATCTATTAGATATATCAGACTCGAACAGGGAGCACAAATCTTATTATATTATTTCAGCTGTAATTAAGTGGGAGATAAAATCATAAACAGGGAATCTTAGTGAGTTTTCTTCTGATGTCACACAGACACCTGGGTTTTCATTGTTTTGGGGAGAGGCTGGGGGTTTGCCCCTGGATATGCTGGGCTGAGAGGTGACTTTGTAATATGCACAGAACAGGTTTATAAGTTCAACAATATTAGCTACAATGCTCCTTGAGATAATAACACTTATAATGAATGTCCTCGCATTTAACTGGAAATAGTAGTTCAGTGGTTTTGCAATCCGGAGCCTGGTTAATTGGTTCTTTGAATAGATAAACATTGCTATTTAGAAGGTTTGCTTTAGAATGTTATGCATTCTGTCCTATATAATAACGGAGGTCATGCCATTAAAAACTTCCACATGCTGAAAGTGTGATTTTAAAAATAATTCTCGTGGGGAAACAAAAATAAAGACACCTTTTGCATTTTCAAGAATATTGAGGTTGCAAAGCCAGGCCCTCCAGAGCGAAGAGGGGGAAGTTGAGGTTTCCTCTTCAACTAGAGCTGCATGCACACAGGACACGTGCTTCATTTTATTACGTGGCCTCATCCTGTTGTTTCCATGCCAAGTTTGTGACTTGCTCCAAGGAACTCAGTGCTGCAACCTGAGGTAACAGCTCGATGGGCAGTTTTAGTGGCTGTGAATACATCTGCTTGTATTTTGTAGGTTGGGGACCAGGGAGTCATTCTTTTGGTCCTGATTATTTAAGGTGGGATTTATCTTACCTAACTTTAGCTATTGAAAGGCTGACATCCTTAGGTAGCTAAGGGCTTGCAGAGGGTGATTTCTTCCATCTGGTGATGAGGGGGAGCTGAACCCTTTCTGAAGACCCCTCTGTGCATTGGCGATGGAAGCTGGCTTACATGGCTAAACTTAGGTGAGATGAATTCCACCAGTAATGTTTAGTACCCATCCTGATTTCATTTCATTCTGCTGGTTGTCATACTTTGATGTCTCACCATCACTGCACTTCTGTGTATGGGACAACTTTCCTTCATAAGCATTTTACAAGTACAAACCCAAGGAAGAAGGTATTAAGTGAGCTTCTCAAGTTTACACAGTGAGTTTGCGACAGGCACAGAGCACGTCTTTCCTGGATGGCAACGTAATGCCATGACCAAGAAAATATTTCTTGTCTTCTGTCAAAGCCTTTCCTTGCTCCCCATGTGTCATGAACGCTTTGTGGTGAATGAGTGATGAGTGCCAGGGTGCTCCTAGTACACAACACAGCATCCCAAGTCAGGAGCTCTTCAGTTTTCGCTGCAATTCAAGGAGCTTTCGAGCTCCCTGGAAGCCAACGGGCGTGTTGCCATTAGCTTCAGCGAAGCCAGGATTTTATCTTCGTCATACAGCCCTGCCTCATTCTCTGTCCAATGTTTGAACTAACTGAGGCATAAATTTAGTTCTGATGCTGGTCGGTAAGAAGTGAAAAATGAATTTCTGCCAAACTGGGATATATTTTCAACTACATTTAGTAGGGTCTGTATCCCATCCCAAGAGGTCAGGACCTCTTTCTAACAAAGTTTATGATAATAGATTTAACTTCTATTAGCGTATTTGCCTTAGTATTTGCAGGGAAAGGAATAGAGGCGCTTTAAGAAATAGAAATGATTTATGTCAGGTATAGAATGCTTTGCTCCTTCTCCTGTACTTTACTGTTGGAGGAATGAACAAATACTCTGTGAATAAATAAGGGAATATTTACATTCTTTCTCGGTCTCAACTGCCCGGCGTCTTTCCTTCTGGAATGGCAGAGTGCTGAATAATTCATGCAAGCAGTCATTAATCCTTCCTTCTCCTTCTCCCTCTCCCTTGCTCAGGGGGACACCTAGTTCAGATACTATAAAACTTGTGGCCATTGAGTGTGTATTGAAGCTCCCAAGTTAAAGTCTTGGAGTTTGCCTGCAGTCTAAAATGTCACTAATGAGAACAGGCTTTTTAGTATGCAAAGTACCGTCAGCACCCCTGCATTTTCATAGGGGCATGTACAGCTAAGAGGCAGAGAGCTTGTCTGGGGGCTTTATACTGGGGGACTAGTACCAGCAGGTTAAAAGGAGGACAAGAAACAAGAAAAGGGACACCGATTACTCTGGCACACAAATCTGTCAGCAATCTTTGCAAGCAGAATCTTGTCCTGGTGCTGGATAAATACTTGTGGGGTAAACAGAATATGTGATAAGAACTCAGGAAGTGTATTCTCAGATGGACGGAGGTTGTTTGAACTCCTCCTTCTTTTATGGTGTCAGCAAATAGTAGAGCAAGAAGAGTTGTGTGGATAATTAGATACTTTTGGAACACGGCTTTATTTCAGAGTACCTCTGGTTGTCTGACCTGATAGCATAGGAGCAGCCTCCTTCTCTCGCTGTGCCACGAAACGTGCACAGCCAAGCTTGGAGCTGCTGGACGGACATCTCAAGGTGGTGACACATCTGATGGTGACTTGTCTCTCTGGCTTTGCTTATCAGTCTATCCTCTGCAGTTGTTAGTGTGACTCCATGTAAGGGGTGCACACTATAAGCATTTTACAAACTGAAGTGCAGAACTGAGCAAAAGAAGTATAGCATGGAAGGCAGTCCTGAGCTGATAGCATTATGAATAATGCGTCTCTGACTTCTAAATACGTGAATATAATCTTACTTGCTGAAATGCACCAACAGAAATGTAAACACAAGTGATCATTAATTTTATTGCAGGTTTTTTTTTTTCCTTTTATGGAAGCTTGGAACTGCTGTAAATTTGGATTTGAACCATCAGTGACTTGAGTTCAAAATGCAGGCTTGACTCTCAAAAAGATTTATGCATGTACTTAATGATTCTCTTGAAAGAGTTCCCAACTGGAGCCTTCCTGTCAGAGAGACTTTGTGTAAGAGGACTGGTTAGATTTGAAGCATGTGTTAGGGTACACGTTAAGTACATGTATGAGGGCTCCTAACACCCATTAACACAGAATGAAGAACTGCAGTGACTGTTAAGGAGAAACGTCTCTGGGCGGACATGCAGCAAGATCCAGTCCTTGTCTTTTCTTGTTTGCAGATAACTAAACACAGCTTGTAGGATTGGCCAGTGTCATAAAAATCCACTAAAAAAAAAGCTGTCACATTGGAAAGAGTTGCTGAGTAACTTTGCAAGAGCCATGGTAGAAGTCTGCAGGGCTTAGAGTCTCTGTGCGAGGAGCAGGACGGCTGAGAGCACCAGTTCAGTTGTGAGGTGCAACAGCAGGACATGCAAAATACTATAATGTCCCTGCCTGATGGGCATCCTACATAGCATCACAAATGCTCTTCAGCCTACTCATTTTGAAAACAATGAATTTATTTATTGCTTTCAAATGTTATTAGGCTTAGAAGAACTATAATGCTTTAAACAATGAACCATGCCTGTTCAGATGGAAAGCAGAGATGTGCTGTTTCAAGGCCTGTTCAGCTGGGAGAGCTGCTTGGAAGGATGGAATTGTTGCAGGGAGGGTGAGGAATATATTGCTCAGGGAGAGAAAAAACAAGTTTGAGCCCATAAATGGGAAATGTTGGTGTTTGTGTGCTCAGGATTAACAGCAGGGCATATTGCATGTAACTGCAGTCAGGGATGATGTTTCCAGCTACTTTATGTATTTGTTCTTTTGGAGGGTAGATGAAATAGCGAGTGTTTAGTTAGAATCCAGCCCACTCTTCCCAAAGCTAGTCATTACTCCACAACTGATAGAAGTGCTGAAGAACAGTTATACCTCTTGCTACAGAAGGGAAGCAAGGAGGTGTATCAACAAGAAGACAGAAACGACCCTAGAGATTTGTTTAGGATTTGTTTAGGACAAAAGTTAAGCTGCAATTTTAGAGCCCTCGAGGTACAAACCTTGCCCTCCTCCCAGCAGCTTAGAGTCCACCAGCACTTTTGAGGCTTTCTCCAAAGGAGGTTTGTCATCTGAACTTACTGTCGGAGGGGACTGCATGAGGAGATGGTGTAGGTATTGGCTAGAAGGATGAGTTCATTGCTCCAGACTGCTAAAGGCTCCATGAGTATGTGTTTTGCAAGAGAAAACACCTGGGTCATGAAGGCATTTCTGGTTCCTGTTGCGTAGGGCTGTGGTGGTTTGATTTCTTTCCTTGAAAGCACCAAGACCCTGGGCGCTGGCATTAGGCAGGGTATGGGTCTCCGTAGCCACATGCTTTGCTCATGTTTGTGTCCAGCTCTGAAGCCAGAGCATTTCCAGTGAAATTCCCGTGCCTCTGTGCTGCATGCAAAGAGCATTTGCTGTGGACTCCCACTCTATCCTTTGGGTAGAGAATTGTTCAGTCGTCGTGATGACACGAGCCATGCAGGCACCGCACTTACTCAGAGCAGCCTTTTTATTCATATAGCCACTGCCTCCTCCAATGAGTCTAAAAATAAAAAGCTTGCTCTGAATAAGCAGAACGGCTGCCTTCCCTGTGAGATTGTTGTGATGTAGCTGCTTTTTTTTTCCCTCCTGCGGGGAGCAGGGATTCAGCCAGAGAAATGACTTGCCGAGGAGCAAGGCATCTCGGGGAGGAGTGTAGCTGAGCTGATTGCTGGCTGCAGCGGAGCTGACAGTGCCGACAAGTGCCACCTCCCACGCTGATGCACTTGTGGCGAGGCCCCATGGCACAGGGAAAGTTCACACTCATTGATTGCGATGGGTAGCAGCTCAAATCGCGCCCCAAAGCTGACAGAGAAAAGAACATTTCAGTGGAGAGCAATGTCAGTAAGAGAGAAGCAGCGCAGAGGCTCGGAGCAAGGCAGCCTGACAAGTGCTAAAAGGGCCTCCAATCTGCATAGTGTCATAATTAAAGTGGCTGCCATTAATTGGCAATGCAAATTATGAAGTAATACCAGACACATCAAGCCTTTTGCTCCAGTGCCCTCAAATGCCTAGGAAAGCCAGGTGGTTTAGAGGATCCTCTCATCACATTGTACTTTGCATTGCATAAGTTAGACCTGAATTGCCTGAGTGACATGGACGTCTGGTGAGCTGCTGTGTCAGGTGCTGCAGAAACACAGACTTGGAAGGATTCTCCTCCACCTGGCTGGTGGAATTCACCAGCCAAACCACCTCTACCACCCCCCAAACAAAAAAATAGCAAAGGAAGGAGAAGCATGGAGAAACCAAACAGCATGTCTGGGGTGACAAAGGCAAAATCAGTGCAACGAGTACTGCCTAGCTCTGTGTCCACTTGGTCACAAAGTTTAGCAGGTCAGCTTTGGTTAGTATAATTAATAAGCAAACTTCCTCCCAGGCAAATTCAATGGGAAGAGAGTTCTTGTTAGCACTTTCTTGTTGACATCTTGAAGCTTTTCAGAAATTCAGGGGCTTTGGGTGATCTTTTATAGATTGCCTCTTCATTTTCTTGAAGACCTTGATGCATCAGCTGTGCAGTCAGACAGCGCAGACTCCTCTTTCCAAGCATGTTCTGAGTGGGCAGAGTCAGAGACATGAATCCTCACCTTGTAACTCTGGTTTCCCAGAGATCACAGCATCATTTTTCTGGCAGTTCATTTTCTAGATCCTTCTCTCCCCAAATAGCCACAAAATAGGAAAAGAAAATGCAAGACTCATCCAGTGGGTGACATTTGTTCCAGTTCCTTTCTCTGACCCTGGTGAGTACCAAGCTGTGCAGTACAGACACCAGCGTAAGTGTCCACCACTATAAACGGAAGCAGAAGATTCCAACTGACCACAGAAGGTCATCAGATGATTTGGAGTGTTGATGAGTTTATTATCTTGTGATGTTCAGCCTGGTTCTTCCAGCTAGAAGCAGCATTCTTTGTCATTCACTGAAATTAGTGGTTGTGAAACTGTTGCCCTAGTAGAACCCTGTGGCAAGAAATTCCATGAGGTAATGTACTTACACTGAAAATTGTATTACCTTTGTGATTCCACTGGCTCCTCTTTGCTCTTACGGAGAAAGGAGGTCTTTTGGGGTCACTTTCTGATGCTTTTAGCAACTGAAGAGATATACTTGGTAAGGAAACACCCAGGCTGTAAGGCAGCAGACCTGCCAGGGCTTTAGTGGAGATTCTGTGCAGCTGTGAAAGCACAAAATCTGTAGGTGATGGAATGCGAGGAGTATAAGGGAGTGCAGGACAACCTGAGTCTGATTCAGTTGAGAAAGTGCTGCATTTCTAGGAAATTACTCCTCTCTGCTAGCAAGCGGGGAATCTAGACTGGAAATGACAGAAGACCGCTGTGCGTGGAGGTGAGCAGCTGGGTGGATCCCATCTCTCCCCATTTTCTCCCCAGTTAGAGCAGACGGGGCTTGGCTACAGCTGAAAGCTGCTGTGAGGAGAAGTGTGGATTTACTTGTACCTGGTGCCACGTGTCAACTGCCTTTACAGCCCTCTACAGCCAGGCCTGCTCCTGGCTCTGGAAGGAGCCTGGAAAATTAAGGCATTAAATGGTACTCAGTGGAAGGGATCTATGTATCAGAAGATCGGTAAAGAAAATGGATCATTATAGACTTTCTAGTAGTACAGAAATCTTTGTAGTTGGCTATGACCTGAGTAGACCTTTGTGTAATGATGAGAACAGACATTAGTATACACCAGATATTAGATTTTACAATCAATTTTATTAATTTTAATTGAATATAAAATAATGGGGGATACATGTAAGGAGCCTCTGCTTAATTCACTGTAATTATAATATGCTTAATTATTATAAATTTGATTGGGCAATAAAGGTATTAAAATAAATAGAACGGTAGAGGTGCTCATTAAAATTGCATCTGACCTCTACGCATCGAAACTTGCTGGACTGAATGCAGTAAAACTGGCTGCAATGTGGTAGCAGTGGGAGCTATTAATTCCCAATTCACAGGTCTTGGCAAGCGTGTTGCAAATAAAGTCAAACTTAAGTATCTATCTCGCATGAAGGACTGGAGAGGACTTTGCTGAAAGAACAGTAGCCTGTGAATCGGTGATAATTTCAGTTGTGCAGCTGCTGCAAACATGGGGCTTCAGACACTGCAATTTTTTGCACACATGCACTTCATAGCAATTTGTAAAGAAAAAGATACTCTTGCAGGTGTGTCACACTGTGCTTTGGCGCATGGGTTTTATTCGGAGCATAATTTAGACATTTGGATGCTTATCCAGACCCTGAGCAGTTGGACTGGAAATCTTTCAAGAACTGGCTTTTGAAGACTTATTTTAGATCCTTGTTGCCAGACCCGGAGAACATTTTGCAATCTGGAATGCAAGCAATGATTTAGGGCCAAATTTGTGATTACATTGTTGTTCTCCTGTGGGTGGGGAAGAAGTTTTTTGCTTCTGTGTTTTGAAAATTGTCTTGGTGGGTTGTTCTCCCCTCCCCTATATCCTTAGGTGCTATGAGCATGCAGTGTGGAGCGGTGAGGAACATGAAGCTTGGTCTGAGTTGAATGTACTGCTGCTGGATTCTTCAGTGTCTCTTCTGAACATTGGTTTCTGCTTCTCTGAATGCCCTTACGAAATGCTGAAGCAAGTTTGTGTATGTTAGTGCTCTGAAAATGGGGATTTTGTTTCTTGAAGTGGACTGTGGTCCCCAAAAAATCATTAGACTTTTTTTTTAAAACTAATTTGTGTATTCCTGAAAAATTGAACAGCACATGCTTGAAAGGAGGGTATTCTAATGTTTGTAAAGAATCTTCTGTAGATAGTTTAGACAGTAGTTTATAGACAGTTTGTTTCCACTGACTTATACAAAATAGCAAACACTTCTTTTTGGGAGTGTGTTTTTGCTTGCTAGCGAGAATCC
This sequence comes from Pandion haliaetus, assembly GCA_013401275.1. NCBI lineage: Eukaryota > Metazoa > Chordata > Aves > Accipitriformes > Pandionidae > Pandion > Pandion haliaetus. The sequence goes on along the minus strand of VYZV01027818.1, from coordinate 262,716 downwards.
AGTACTTGCATTTTGTGCCCCAGGAGCAGGGCAGTGATTTCTGAGGGACATCTGCATCGTTCATCCCGCTGCAGCAGGGTGGTTGGGGTTTCCTTAGTGCAGTCAAGTTCTTCTGTCCAGGCATCGGCTGCCAGAAGCCAGTGATGACCTCAGGATATTTCTGTGCCCTTAGCAATTGCTTAATAGGGCCCTTCATTTTTGGCTGCTCCTGGCACAAAGGCTGTGACGAGCACGCCTGTGTCCTGCAGCATGTGCCAAGCACAGAGGCACAGGAAAGGTGGCTGTCAACCAACAGCCCTCTCCAGTGGGTGCAGAGTCCTCTGCCCACTTCAGTCCTTTGAAATGTGGTAGGCAAACTGGCAGCAGCCAGGGAACCATGCAGAATTGCTGCTCTCTGCCTTACTGAGGCTCCGCTTCACGAATGTGTCACCCTCTGCAGAGCATTTATTTTTATATAGGTGAGCAGTTCTTCAAGTGAGCCTGGCCAGAGGGTAGGAGCTGGTACTTAGTTTCCTCCTTTGCTGTGAATGTAGTTGTGGAGGAATGGTAATTTCCACATTAAATGTGAAGGAGGCATTATATCCTATCGCAATGGCACGCTGTTTTGCATTGATTTGGTGAGAGGGCATTTGCACTTTCCAGGAGCAAGGAATGGGTCTCAATAGGGTATTCCTGTCTCTGGATGCAAAACCCCTATTTCTGCCTGCTATAGCCCATATATTCAGGCTCATTTTTGCGTGGCACTCAAATGGAACTAAATATTTCACCAGTTAGCAAGATAACACTACAGCTTGTTTGGTATTTGTAATCAGTTACTAGGACAGGGCTTTGCTGAAATAAAATATGAGGGCAAAGGAAAGTAACATGCCTGTGGCATTAGAATGCTGTTAGCAAGCTTGAGGCATATCAGAGAGATTGGTCCTGAGAGTAACATTTGCTGCCTTTCTGCTTTTGAACTTTTTTTTTTCATTTGCCTGTTTCTGAGGTCTGGGATTTATCCTGAATTTAAGAACTGACAGGTTTTGATCATTTGAATAGGTATCACTGTTCAGCGGGGAATACATGTGCCAGCCGAGATGTCTCTTAAAGCCAATTTGTACTACCAGTTATACGAGCTGATTTCTCGAGACTGTAATGTATTTCAGCTTCAGATTCTCTACCTGTATTACAGTGTTCATCTCCTGGTCCTCCCAACCTGAATTGCATTACCCTCCCTTCCCAGCCCCCCCACCTAGGGTCCTAGGCACTTGAGCGTGTTCTTTGGTGTGAATACATATTGAACCACAGAAAAGTGACGTCGTAAGATTAAGAATCTAACTTTGATTTACTAAGGCAGAGTACTCTTAGAGCTGCAGACACTTCTTAATCGAAACCCCACCTTGTTGTGCTCTGGACGTGCAGTTTGCCTTCAGGTAAGCAGAATCACCCCTGCTATTGAATCTCCAGCATTTAAGCATGTAGCAAGTCCTCGAGCTTCTCTCTGTATAACTGATGGCCCAATTCTGATGCCTTCACTGTGTTGAAGAGCAGAAGAATTGAGCTTATAGTTAGTAATCGTTGTGCACAAATCAGAATTATTTATAGGTAATGCGTATAAAGAAGACTTTCCCACTGCAGTAGTACTTATTCATGAGGCCTTCTCTGATGATTATATTTACGCACTTTGGTAGGACGGCTGTGAACTGTAAATCTGAGAAGAGGTGCCCAAGACTTGGGATTCAATCTACTGGTATCCTGAGTTTCACAAAGCAGACATTCTTCTGCCTGAAACTTGTTGTTTCCTTTGTGCTTCTAGAAGGGGCTTTTTTTTGTCCCCCCAAATTTTAGTTGAAAGTTGGGAAGGGAATGGTTTCATGCATGCAGCCTGAAAGATAAAGATGATACACTGATACTGGAGAAGTTGGTGGGAGTGGAGGCAAATACTGCTGGCTGGCCAGAGAACTTGCCTGCCTCCTTTGTCAGAGAAGGCATTTGCCAAATTTTACCTCCCAGTTACTTAATATCTTTCTAGGGGGATGCACTCTTAACCTGCTCCATAGAAAGATATAATGGCAGTCACTGTTGCCTCCACAGCTTGTGTAGACAGACCCAACTTATCTATAAGCTGTGGAGCTGCACGGGCCGCATTGCCAGTCCGGCCAGACAGCCTTGGTAGGAACTCCATTAATCCCTGCTCATCTGCAGCTGTACTTCTTGGGGGTGGAGCATGCTAGTGTGGGTTTGTCTGTTTGAACTGCAAGTGCAACGTCTATCAGAAAATACAGAAAGAAATCATTCTGCAGTCTTGCAGATAACACATGGAATGCATGACATATTTAGACATATTTGACTGATCCTTGCGGACCCAATTTTACCCCATTTTCCATGCGTCCATAAAGAGGAACCATGAAGGGAGAGGAATTGCAGGAACGAAACATTTAAAGAATGCCTTCGAAGATCCCATTAAACCATCCTGCTGGAAACTGTAGCCTGGCGCGATAGGTCTGGTTCAGATTTTCCATGTATTTGAAGTCTTACGTTGAAGAATGAAGCCTCTGTTCTAAAGAAATGAGTCCCTAAGTGGAAAAAGAAAGAGCCCAGCTGTTAGTAAGGCACTTAAGGTTATTTTGCTTTTTGTTGGTTTTTGTTTTGTTTTAAATCCTTCTGGTAAGTGTAGCTGATACTGCTAGTTGTTGTTTAGAGAAATCTGTCATGTCTGTCACTTCATGGGTGGCGAGGTCGGGGAAACCTGGCCCTCAGCTGTGTGCCTGGGTGTGCAATGGGCATGCTGCAGTATCCATATCTATTGCTGCAAAGCCTAGTAGTGCAAATATAAGTATTGATCTTAAGTATGTCCCTGGCATCTGAAGCAATAAAGAAAAGGAGTGAGAGACCAAACCATCCAGGAAGTGTTCAGTGTTTCCAAAGTATTGGTTTGAATTGGTTGAACCTTGTCTGGTGGGCGAAACATACATAATTTGGTTCATGTTTACAACTGAGTGTGTGGCTCTAAATCTATCCAGTTACAGAACAAATCCTTCAAGTCTATGTGTTCTTGTTGGTACCTGGTGACCGTTTTAATTGTGCTTTGCCCTTGCTCCCTCTCAATGCAAGGCCAGGGTCGAGCGTGCAGTGGTGCAGGAGACAGGGCTGTCTTTTGTGGGTCTTGATGTATTTACTCTTCTGCTGCCCAAGGAGGGGCCACGGCAGCCCTTGTTATCAGGCTGTCAGAAGAATTAAGAATCAAGTCGTTGCATGAGCAGCAGGATGATTGAAGGCCAGTTTCCGATGGACTTTTATCTCGTAATTGATTTCCTCTGTGGGTTTATGCTGTCTAATGAGGTGTGAGCTAACACGCCGGCCTTCCCCGCTGTGGGAGGTGAGAGAAGCCAGGCGCCTCTTCGCTACGTAGCTGCAATCTCCTCACTGAACTCACGGGAACTTGGTATTGTTGAGACCTCTGCCCTGCTGTCAAATTTGCTTGAAATTAGTGGGTTTCAGAAGTTATTAGAAGGGGGACGGATAGGCAAACACACAGAGGCAGGGTGAACTTCTGTACCTCTTGCTCTTTGAGAATTAGGCTTAAAAAAAAAAAAAAAAGAAATTGAGAGATTGCTTTGGTCTTAAAAGCTTCCATCATCTTTCTTAATCCTAGGATGAGGGAGTGGGCAGGGAGGTGTTGGAAAAGGCAGGGCAGAAAAAACTGGTGATTATCATGATTATAATTCCATGCTAAAATATTCTCTCTTGCCTGAAGTGCTGACAAGTGTGTTGGTAACTGCAAAGGTTCCCAAGGACTTAAGCAAATAAACAAAAACTGGAGTCCTGGAGCCGTGTTTGGGAATGATTTAGTTTCTAGCACTGTCTGAAACTAGAGGAAGCTTCCCCATGCCTGTTGCTCAGCTTCCGTGGGGCCAGCTGATCCCTGCCTGCTCTCCCTGGATAACTGTTTGCTGGGAAGACTGAAAGTAGGTTGGGCTCTCTGGCCTGGAAGGGAACTATTGGAATGGGGAAGAGCCATAGATAATATCTATTAGCACTTGGGAATCTGGAAAACCATTTTACTCCTTTGACCCTTGGGTAAACATGGACGTTTATGCAAACCTTGGGATCCCTGAATGCTCTATTAAGCTGGTTCAGATTTAAAAGAGAGTTCCTAAACGTTTGGAGACTACAGAAGTGTCCTTTCATCCATTAAGCAGTATGTATCCTGAGGCATCCACACAGTTAATCGTGTTAGCCCCAGTGGAAAGCCTCTTGAGGCGTTGCTGGCTGCGCTAGAGAACGTGGATCATTTAAACATTAACAGCTTTGGTTATTAATTATTGTGGAAAATGTGGGGGTGGAGAATGCTGAACTGGAAATGTTGTCCCACGACGTATTTTTCCCTTGCCGCATTATCAAATCCATTTCTGCCATAAGCCGAGCGAAGTGCTTTTAGAACAGTGTGATGGGGAGCAGAGGTTATTTGCCTGCTGCTTGGCTTACGGGTTTTCTCTTGACAATGGTGATGGAGTATCTTTTCTGTGGGGTATACAGATGATAGGATTTAACTTCATTTAATTTAGTGTGAGCTCTGTTTTCAGCCAGTAGGAAAGTGTCTTGTAAAAATTGTGCCTTGGACACATCCTGTGAGATGGCATGGTGTGGAGATGGTCTGGAAGCTCTTAAGGACTGGAGCTGTGCTTGTGGTGAAGGCTGGCTCAGCCCCTTCTCTGCCGGCTTTTTGGCTAGCTCACTGAGCCAGCTTTGTCCTGTCACTCCACCTCCCTGCATGTCTCTGAATTGGGTTTGATAATACTGATGTTAAATTCAAGCACGGTGCTTTCTAAAGTTGAGGTCAGTGAGAGGTGTTTTCCCCTCAGGTATGCAGAAGAGTTTGGAGCCCCGGACCTTCACACAGTGCCTGGCTCCTAGGATGGCATGGCCAGAAGCATCACACCAGCAAGGCGCTGGGGACCAAGTGTTTTGGAAAATCGAACCTGTATGTTAGTGATAGGAAGGGAGACTTAAGCTCCCTTGAAAACCTGGCCTCCACCTTGTGTGTTGAGGCCTTGCAAATATGCCCACGCATCAGTACTCACAAGCCTTCAAATCCTTTACGTTGTCAACCAGGGTTGCTGCATTGATCACCTTTGGTTCTTGAATTTGGCTCAGTCTTCAGCAAAGTCTGTTTGTAAAGCAGGGCTGGGTTGTGTAGAATGTTCAGGGTGACTCACCCACTCAGTGGTAAATAAGCTTTGCCTCTTGCTTAGTTTGCATCCAGCTAATACAGCTGTAATTACTGAATTGTATTTCCTGGACACTTGGAAGTAATTAGCTCAATATAAAACTAATGTGTCTTGCCAAATTTAGGCTTAAAATTATTTCTACGGTTGGGTGCAGTAATCTTCTATTAGATTTAAGGGTTTTTAAAAAATATTTCACTAGTGCCTGGCTTGATTAACTCGTAATGTTGTAAAGCTTATTTGTCAAGGGGGTATAGAGATACTAAATGAATTTGGAATTAAATAGGTGCTGGCTAAATTCCCACTTTACTCAAGCCCCAGTGATCCCAGTGATACAGAGTCTGGGCATGCAATATTGTTGCTGGCTTATTGAAGCTGAGTGGACGTATAAGCTATGAGAATATGAGAGACTGGATTTTTGAGGGGTTTCTTTTTGGTGCTTTTTCAGCAAAAACTAGCCTTATGTGAATAGTATACTTAAAGAACTACTTGCCATTCCTGCTTTCTTATTTAATGGCAGTACTCAACTGAGGTTAGAAAGAGGGATTTGTGACTAGCTGTTTCCCCACCTAGTTAGAAGATAAAGGATTCAGGAGGCAAGCTAGTAACTTCAGGTAGGAAAGACCACTGGAGATGCAGGGGGATGAGCAAAGTGCTAAGCAAGTCTTGGCAGAAGTCAGCTCTAAGAGAAGAGCTTTGGAGACATCAGTGCCGTAACACATGGGCACATGGACTTCGCCTTTGTGTTACACCTTCGACATGTTCAGACAGATGGTCTTAACATAGCTTGTGCCTGGGCACTGACACTGTGGGCTCGTTTGGGAGCTCTGTCAATGTAGTTTGCATGGCTTCTTTCTGGTTTGTGAATCATAATTATAATAAGCTCTGGAGATGAAACTGAAAGTGTGTGGATGTGGGTGTCTGCACCACCAAACCTGTTGTGCAGCTGTACAGCTGGGCTGAAGAGCAGCCTGATCTGGTTGCTGCCCAAGGGATTGGTGCTGTCGTGCTGGATCTGCAGGACAAGCTAGGCACTAACACCAATTTAATACTGTCCTCAGCATCAGGATTAGGTGCAGTATCACTGGATTTGTGTAGGAAGAATTTCTGGGGAAAACAGATAAGATTTTTTCGGAAGAGCTCCATATCGTATATTGGCGGGGTGCGAGTCCTCCTTGTTTTTCCAAACGCTGAAGGGTTTTCAAGGTTGCCTTCCAGTTCTAGATGTTCAGTCAGGATGGAGTTATATAGTGTTATGTCAGATTTTCATGATTGGAGGGCTGCTTTCTCCTTGGTTTTTTTTTTTATACTTTCTAGTGCACTGTTTGGTAAAGTGTGTATATGAAGTAAGATATGTGTCTTAAATGCGGTAACATGAATGGGCTCATGGGGCTACTTCGTTGACTCAATTGCTGGGTCAAGCTTTAAGTGTGACTGTATTGTCAATATTGGGAATTGCAAGTGGAGGGGTTATAAATGTTCCTAATCAGCACTCTTTCTCGACTGGAGAAAAAGGCCTCTTGCTATTAATTGATCTATATTTTTTTTTCTGTGATAAAAATTGACAACTTGCTTTAAAAATGTGTACATTGCATGTGTGCCCACATTTGGAAATAAATTCCTTATGTTTATATGTGTGCGCAAAAATGCACCTATGTACAAGCCATGCACCTGTCCACATGTAAGTAAAGCTGCTGGGTATTTTTCTCCGGTTTTTGGGGTTTTTTTGTTTGGTTTTTTTTTGTTTGTTTTACAAGAAAGGACAAATTATAGAAGTGTGTATTGTATTAATACATCTGTTAAGGGATATGAAAAACGTAGTGGTGATGCTTTCTATGGAATGGAAATTCTCTTGTAAACATCCGAACCCCAAATAGCTCTGCCTGGAAAGGAACCACTCATCAACTGGACCCCACCTTGTACGGATTCATATAGATCATAAACCCTCTGTCACCACTACTGGCTTGCCTCAGCATCCCCAAAACAGCAATCCCTGCTGTATTCCTGTCACCATCAAGAACGGGACTTTAATTATTCAGAAAATCTGAGTATATTGGTACTTTATTTATTTATTTATTTATTTATTTCCAATGAATGTTTTTTGTTTTGGATACACAGCAAACTAAGAATCCTCCCCTGACCTTGCAGGGCTTCCTAGATAGATGAAGGCATGTGTTCTTTAAGGCAGCTGGGAATTTATGGTGTTCAAAGAGACTCTGGCTCCAGTGTGGGTTGTTGGCAGCAGTGCTGATAATCACAATGTGATAGCAACTGTGCTTTTTTATTTAAGATGTGTTTAAATCTTATTTTCTTGCACCGTAAGGTTATGTCTTTGCAGGCTATCAGAGTTCAGAAGGGAGAGAGGAAAAAAATCCCAACCCAGAAGCCTTTGTTTTGAAAGGTTGCAAGCATAAATCTTTTTTGTTTTGTTTTTGATCACCTGATATTTTTCTAGATCTTAGGAAGAATGGGCAAGTTGTTCACAGAGTGTACCAATTGCTTGTCTAAAGCCCATTTGTATGAAACAGAGCCCTGTTGTCTTGCAATCTGTTGGAGCAATACCTTGCTAATTCCCTGGATTAGGAGACCTCTTGTGTATGCTTTCATTTTGAGAGTTAGCAAATCTGGTGAACAAATGTTTCACAAAAGCAAGGAAAATGCATCACAAATCATGTTCTGTCTTTTCAATATCCATTTTAATTGCTGACAGTCATATTCCATAGAGGATACAGCAGCATATCTCTTGTATACACAGTAGGAGTGTGGTAGTACATGTCCTAAAGCACTTGTTTCTGAACCACAGCAGAGAGTTAGCAACGGTAGCAAAATGTTCTGCTGATGTATTGTTGATCAAAAAATGTGTAGTAATGGCATCCCTAATATAGTTGCATCAAAGATTTCCTCGGTTATTGAATGTGCAGTCATCCGTTCTCAGTCAGCATCTCTCTAAGGCCTTGCAGCCAAACACAGCGGATACATGAGGTCAAATGAAGAGGTGCCCTGAGCTGAAATGTGTAAAGTCTTCTAGGGCTGCTCGCAACACAGCACACATGCAGGTTAATTGTTTCACCTAAACAGACATACTCAATTAGAGCTTATCTATGCAGAATCTAATGATTTTCAACTGCCTATAGATGTTTATGCTGTACAGCTTGTTGTAGTTTATTTCCATGAATATATGGGACTAACCCTGACTGATGGGATCTAACTCATTGTGTATCCACATAGGCAGGTTTCACTGATTTTTTATTTTTTTTTTTTTTTTAACTACATGATTTTTTAAACTAGCTGAATCTGTTTCAGACCTCTAAGCCAGAGTCCATAGCATTTGTGGGAGCAAGGGAGTGTAGGGAGAGCAGACATGCTGGGCAAGAGGAAGAAATAGGTTATGTGAGTTTTTTAACGAAAATACAGCAATGATGCATTTCTTGCAGATGTACTTTTGGAGGAATTTGTAGATGCATGCTACATACATAAAATACATGTAACAGAACTTGATTAGCAGGTATCTCTGACATAAAATCCATTTAGGAGATCTATTGCTTCTCAGTTTGGTGTGTTTTGTTTGTTTTTTTTTTTTTCCTAGCCTGGCTTTTTTCTGAGGGAGCTGTATACTGCAGATTTAGGATTCAGGGAATAGCTGGAAGGATTATTTTTTTTTTTCTCTCTCTTTCTTGAGTTAAGAGTACGTAGACTTCATTTTGTTGGTCTGGATTTTGGCGTATATGAAACCCACATCAGCGTTTTGAACTCACAGGATCAGCACAGGCTCTTGGCCTGGCCCTCGTGGCTTTCCTGGGGTGTGATTTTTACAGCTCAGGGAAATATGGATTAATAAGCAAAGACAAAATATCTGGTGTGAGAAAGCATTGTATTTCATTGTCTACCCATAAAGAAAAAGCTGCGTGGAATCATATACAAATAAAAACATGCTTTTTAATTGCATGGACAGCTTAATTACACTTTTAGAGCATGTATCTATTTACATCTCAAAATATGTAACTGAATTGCAGGAAATAGTCCATGTATATAGCTTAATTTTAAATTCTGTGTAAATTATATTAGCATAAAATCTGTTAGACACCATAAAAGCATATATGGGTTTCAGCTCCCTTTCAGTTTCACAGGGCTATTCCCCTGCTTTCCCCACCCTGCCAAGCACAAATATGTCTTGTTGCTGTCTCATGAAGTGATGATGAGGCCTGAGGTACCCTCATAAAATGGATTTTAAAGCCTGTTAATTATACAGCATGAAATTGGTCCCTGGCTATGTGTCCCCTTTGCCAGAGGCTCCTTGTGGCTGGGCCTGTGGGACCACAGTCATCCAAGGGTGAGGGTCCCTCCTTGGCCTCCGAGGCCAGGTGCAGGGCTCCCTGGTCTGCTAACAAGGGAATGGGCCCTGCTAATGAGGGTGATGGCTCCTGCTAATGAGGGCAGCTGGGCCGGGCCTGTAGGAGGGGGATGCCTGGCCCCTTCCTGTCAGGGCAGTGCTGCTGCCCTGGGACCAAGCCCCGTTGGCGTGGGGAGACTGGGATTGGGAGCGTGGCAGCACCCAAGTATTCCAGTGGTATCGGAGTGGGGTGCCTTGCTAGGGAGGGCTGTGCCCCCGGGGGTGTCATGGGAACCCCTTGGGGAGTGGGGCTGGGTGAGCCCAGCCTGTGGGACCCCCTGTGCGGGGGTTGGATGGGGGGAATCCCATGAGGTGCCTGTCGACACCCATGGGTGCCTGCTCTTAATATCTGGCTCTTAATTCTCTTTAGCATAAAATCTGTGTCTGTAAAAGGGAAAAAGAAGGTTCCTTTGGAGGAAGGGTTGAATCCATGAGGGGTGTGGGCCTGTGAGATGATGAGACTATAACCAATCATACCTGCTGCCCTGATTATGCAAAAAAAAAAGTTTTTCATTCACTCTGTTGCATTTTGGGTTTGGGAAGGTACTCAAATGCATCCGTGAAGCTGAGCACGTGAGTAAAAAGTGTTGATGTAATAACTTTGTGTTTGTTTCTATTTAAATCCATTATCTTCTCTGGCACTGGGCACAGTGTGGCCTTGGCTAGCCCGGCCTGAATTAGGGGCTCACTGCAGTGTCTGATTTGTTCTATTTTCCAGACTTAATATTGCATGAAGTTTTGAGTTGTTACTAAACCTTGACAGTGGAGAGCTACTGAACGGTTTTTGTGTAGTCCCTGCTCTTCCTCCTGCCAGGCATGTGTGGCCTCCCCCAGAGTTCAAACCTGAACAAATCCGGCTCTTGCGGGTGTCAGGGCATGCAAATTACATACATCCTCAAGCGCTTTATTAGCACTGTAGTGCGAGGCTGTAGTTTGAAAAGTAACTTGCTGGGAAGGGGTAGAGGCAGTAGCACAGCCATTTAATTCATTTTAATGAGACTCCCAGCACACTTCTCTGGTTGCACTCGTGTCAGGTCTTCGGAGATGTTGTGCCTTTGTGACAGGAGCACGCTGTGCTAAAGAGGATCCACGGAGATAACAATAGGATGTCAAAATGAAGTGAAACAAGGGCAGGGCAATTTTATGGAGATGACATGACAGGAGGAAAGTATGGCAGGGGGTTGGGAAGAATTTAAACTGTCAGTACAGATTTACTGAAGGCTTTCCAATGTCAGCTAGAAGAAATGTCAGCACGACTGACTTGGCAATGTCAAGGTGATGGCAGAATGAAGTCCGATCAACTTGGGAAGCATCTCATGCTGTGGCTGCGGAGACAAGCTGCTGTCAGTAAAGATGATGTCAGGATGATAATTATTTTGCATATTGTGGTTTAAGTAGGCCATTGTTTCTGTTGAGGTAATTTGAATTTAGCACAAGGTAAGGGAATACTCGTTCGAAGATAAAAGCCTCCAAATCGTAGCTGCTTTCTGTGGGAATGCCAGGATTTTCAAACCCAGATCCATGAGCCTGCTGCTGCTGCAAAGCAGGGTGCCTGACTGCCCTGGGAACTGTACACTGGCTGTGGTGGGTATAGTCAAGGCCTCAGGTGATCTGAGTTGTGCCTCTGCTTGGCTTCTGCATAACGCAGGAGGCACATTTTAATTTCTCTCTTAAAAACTCAGCCTAGTGAATATGAGGGCAAGTGATGGAGCCGGGGGGAAAACTGATATCGCACAGGAGTGCAGCCATTAATTTGGGCAGGTGAGATGGAGGTATTTGAGGATGAACAATTCTAATTCACTGTCACTAATGAAAATAAATGTGTCTATGTGTGATATTGGTGAAATAATCGGTGCTAAACCAGCTAGCTATGTTGAAAGTCACTGGGTGTTGTAGATGGCAGAATAAAGTGGTGGCAGAGGCTGTTCCACCTCTTAGCTCTGTTTTAGGATGCTTTTATAGTTGAGTGGAGTTCTGAGGAGTACAAAAAGAAGCGTAACTTGTTACTGAAATGAAAATTTGGGCTTTTAGCTGTTCTGTAGTTGTAGGGTATGGATTTGGTAGTAAATTGTGCTACACCACAAATAGCAGGCCTGGGGTGCACAGCTCACTGCCTGCCTGCCTCTACCTGCTGCTGAGGTGATCTTGGATACTGCCACAGGCACTTCACCCACGATGCCATTGTCCAAGTGCTACTGTGTCTGGCACCCTTTCCCAGAAGGGATTTCCCTGTTAGTTAAACAATTGCACTCGCTCTCTGCGTGTCCTTTATCACAAAACAAACAAACAGGAAAAAATCCACTGGAAGAGACAATCTAAGGACTAGCAGTCGGGTAATAAATCCCCTGTCTTTTCCACAGGCACTCAGTGCCAGCTGTAGACTAATTAAACTCAATAGTTCACAGGTGTTCCTGGGAATGACTAAGGCAAGAGCACTCTCCTCTTTAGGGCTCGTTAACATCTTTTTCAGAGCTCTTTAAATTTCATACACCAGCAACACTGAGCTAAACCAGATGAAAGATAGTAGAAAGGGACTCAAGCTATTACAAGAGTGCTCTCAGTGTTAACACAGGCTACATCCTCAGTCAATTCAACAGCTTATGTATTTTGATGGGTGAATCTCCTGGACACCAGTGTAAGAAGGAAATCTGCTTTCTTAGAAACATTCAAATTTCTGTAGCTAAGTGAAATTCTTGTCTCTGGAGCTCATTATATAATTTTACATGTTATCAGGATGCCCATGGTCTGTACACACACACACAGGGGCAACAGAAGAAGAAAGTCTGTGGCCAAATGAAACAAGTGTTAGCTATTTTGTTAAGGCTTATAATACCTTCCCAGGGAGAAGTAAACAGAAAGCAAGACTTCCTTGAGACCTCCCGGCTTATTGAGTCTTCCTCTGGACTTTGACTGATCTAATGGTAATTTCTATAGACTCTAGTATTAGAGAAATGTACTGTCTACCCATAGTCTGGTTTAATACAACACAGTTGCAGCAACAAGTGCTTCCAGTTCCAACCAGCTTCCACTAACGTTGCTGTGTAGCTAGAGCTCAGAATTTACCAGAGCTCACAGACTTGTGTAGGTCTGTGGCTGGACTAGCTTATCTGTGCACTCACCTACTCATCTTCATTCATGTTCCTTTCACCTTATTTTATCAGTCTTACAGAATTAAATTTAGATTTTTGGAGAGCTCTCATAATGGTTAAGAATGGCAGAGGAAAGGAGATTTCTAGTGTTGTTTTCCCAGGCTCCCTAAAAACCTCCTCTTCTGGAGCTGGCCCAGACTCCACATAAGTCTAGTGTGCATTTTTCCTCCTCAGAGAGAAAGCTCCTCAGCCAGAAACAAGGCAGAATTATTGCACTCAGACCAGGCAGCCTGGAGAGATGAACTACTTTGCCTGTGTAACCTAGATAAAAAATGTTTTTATCTCATCAGCACAAACTTGGTATACCTGATCTCTTGTATGCTTTACTGTCCAGCTTCAGTCACGCGCTTTCCAGCAGACTGGGATTGTTCACGTGCGGATGCAGTAGGCAGAAGGGTTGCTGCTTTTAGCAGAGTTACTAACTGAAAAGAATTCCTAGATTTCATAGCTCTTGTTAGATTCTTCTGTTTCTTCCTAGTAATATTTTCAATTATGCTCTTTTACACTCTTTCGTAGACAAGAAAACCACAGTGATTTACCTAAATCTTAAATAGATTTATTACTGACTTATGCTAAATTGATGTGAGATACCCTCAAATCATATTTCCTACATGAGAGAACTGCACCAATTTAATGAAATAATTTTCTCAATCAATTCTGTCACATCAGTACAATTTTACTGTATGCATAAAATCTTATTTAAACTGCTACAACTTTTGGTGTGGCTATGAAGGGAAAAGAGCTTTCATTCACCTAAATGTCAGATCTGTGAAAAAAAATTGTGTATTCAAATTAAAAAAAAAATAATTCAAAGGTGGTTCAGTCTTAACTATCCTTTTAGTAATTCTTCTCTTTCCTGTGGCGATTTCCCTGGTAGGTGTCATAGTACTTTTGAGAAGGACATCGTTATTGGCTTATGTTGTGTACCTGGGGAAACTGAGGTACAGACTGAAATGAGATTTCAGAGTTCACTGGCCCAGCTGTGGAAAGCTGGAGTAGGAGTCTCCCAATCCAGAGCTTTTTCCACCAAAGTTGTAATGCGTCCCCTAAACACTGCTTTGTTTCCAAAAACACAGAGTACCCAGGTGAGGTGAGTCTGAGTGAACTTCCAGAGTTAGCACTGGATGAATGGTTTGGATTGGGCTTGTATAAATCTGGTCAATTTAGGAAAAGCCTAAAACTCTTTCAGTATGTTGCCTTGGGGTGATTTTATGTACAGAAGCCATTTTTGGACATGCAGAGGAAGCCAGCAACGCAAGTACAGATTTTCCTAACGTCCCAGGATTTGATCTGTTGCCATTTAATGACATTATTTTGTGAGTAAAAAAAGTAAACCCCCAAAAGGTGCAGTGCACAAAGCTAAAATGTTAAGCAAATAGTGGGCAGAGTATAAGAAATCCTTCTCTGACCCCAGTCCTACAGATCCCTGGGTATCATCGCTGGTGACATTGATTTGAGGGTATTTAATAAAGAAAAAGACTTCATAGTTTCTGTGTTGGCGACTTGTGTGGCTGGCATCCAAAAGCTCATTTGAACACCAGTTCTGAAGTTAAATAAATTATGTGACATAGTGTAACGCTAAGCTGAAGCACTAACTCAACGGGGAAGTGCTTTACAGAAAGCATTGCCCTAGTTAGTTGCTTTGCCTCCCTTTTCAAGATGAGGGAACGGTTAAAAATAGTGATATTCAGTGGCATTTAACTAATGAGTGTGAAAAACTGGGGATCTCACCATGTGCGGGTTATTTTTCAGTGGCCAATGGTACAATTCCTCTTACTTCAAAACTCAAATTCAAAACTAAATCAGCAGATCTACTGTTGAGAAAAATACTTGTTAACAAAGGCAAATTTAGCTGAGTTCATTGGTATTTTTAGGGTGTAGATATGTGTGTACAGTAACTCTTACTTATCGAATAAGACTTCTGTAAGATGTCTTTAAAATTTTTTTACATTGAACTTTGGGGGACAAAATGTTTCTAAACACTAGAAATGGGCCAGTATGTCAGAAGAGGTTGAAGATGACAATATAATCAGTTTTCTTTATGCTCAACAAAAAATGGCCTAATGATTTCTTCACTGTAACAGCAATATAAAACATATATTTTTAAAAGAACACAGTGCTTGTTCTCTACATGTACTTTTATATCTTTGGTCTGCAACATGACTTCTATGTAAATCTTGCATGCATGTGATTCCTTCTCTCTCTCAATTATTGGACTACATTAGATAGTGTATTAACGTTTTGTACTCAGCAAGAAACAGATTGTTTTTTACAATTAAGTAAAAGGTTATGTTTCCTAATGTGTGGTTCTGGCAGTTGAATAAACCTCACTGTTCATTGTTTTATTTTTTAAAACACTCTTCTCCAAAATGAAACTATCTAACTTGAGATCCCATTGGGTTTTGTTTTGCAGTCAGGCGTCTTTTTCCATTTTAGATGATTAGTGGTACACCATGATCCAGGTAGCTTTTAAGTTTCTTTTTGATAAATTAAAGAATTAGAGCCTCCATCCCAAACTGGGTTTTTCTAATGCCTAAATGCACATGGACTTCTTCATATACTTGTCTGCTTGATAAGTAAGCCCCTCCGTCTTTGCTAGGAGACTTGCTTTCATCAGATTTAACTAAGTGTGTGCAGCAGAATCTGCCAGGTAGTTGTGAGGATGTATATAGGTAGGGTTTAGGGAAACTCAGGGATTGTGCTATTAATGGAGCAGCTGAAAAGTGCAAGTGCCCAGATGCAAACTCCAAACACCTATGTATATATATGGTATATACAAGATTTCCCCCCACCTCCTTTTCTAAGCATATTCTACAAACTAAGCTGAATGTAAGTTAGTTTAGGATGTAATTATTTTCCCTTAAAATGAAATGCGTTAAGTACCATATGATTTAGCACAGCTTCTGAGCTCCTTATCTATAGAGATAAAAACTTATGTTAAGGTGACTCTTTCTTCAGTAGTAGTTTCAAGATTATCTCTTACCCCTTAGGAATTAATAGGGAGTGAGAGATCTATATCTATTTATGTGATAAAATTAATTCCAGCTTAATATGAGAGTAAAGACCAAATACTTGGAAGTTTAGTCTCTTGATTTCATTTCTTATGAAACTGAATCTTCTTCTTCTTCTGAAGTACTGAGATAGAACTGCAGTAGTTTTCTCAAAGGGAAGAGTCAAACCTTTCTTTGAGGCCAAATTATTTCTTTCTAACTGTCAAATAAATCGAAAGCAAATTATCAGTAGTGCCGTACCACATCCAAAGCACTACCCTAATCTGGGCAAGTAAAATGTTAATTTCTATATAGCTTTAATCTGAGCGAGGAAAATGTTAATTTATATGAAGTTTTTTGCTTTCAATTTTGTAACAAATCACATATTTAATGTCAAACCCCCACTTTTTAAGGTGCCTGATAATTTTTGGACTTTGCAGATTTTGGTTGCACAGTATTAAGCTGGTAGGTTGGTTGGGCTGGGGTCATCCTTTTTGTGAACCCAAGCCAGCAGACTTGTTGGTATTGTTCAAGCCTGTTCTCTTTGTGTGTTTGGATGCCATCCTCAGTCTGAGGAGCCTGGCTGTCAGTGCAGGAGCTGCTTCTGACAAGGGAAGAACTGGAGTTCGTGGGTCTGCGTGCAGAACGGGATGGCCCCCCAAGGGCCTCATTCGGCTGATGTTGCCAGGGAGCGCGTTTGTACAGCCGCAGAATTGCTGACTTGCTTGGAGGCCTTGTCAGCTTGGCAGTTTGATTTGTGTTGTGACTAATAGGAAAATAAGCAAAAGGAGAGAAGCAGGGAGAAGGCCTTCCCTTTCTTGACTGCATGTGGGTGTATGTATGCGTGGAAATTAAGTGCCATTTCTTGACAGGTTTTTTTTGTTCCTTCATCAAACAGAGGGCAATATACCTGCTTCGGGTTGCTCTCTTAAGTGATTCGGTGTGCAACTGTGAGCCTCACATCCCTCAGCCACCCCCTCTACAGCTCTGCATGCTGTTCTGTAGCTCGTGGCCTTTCTGGGAAGCATGTCGTGGCTCTGTTTTAGCAGAAGTATCTATTGCTGCTTCTAATTTTCTCCTAGGCAGGAGAGACGAATCTGGTTTCTTAGCTGCAGCACCAAGAGTCAAGTCCTCCATAGATTATGTTGCATGGCTTTGACTTTTTTTCTTTTTTTTTTTTCTTTGTGGTTGGTATTTTTTTGAGCAATGAAGAATTAATCCAGATTCTCTTACAACTCAACAGACTTTGAATAATGACATGGAAGGAGAATAATATTTGTTATCTTACAATTCAAAACTGTCCTGTGGCTTAATTTGTTAATGTTTGTAAGACATACTGACAAAACTGGATGGAAGTTGCTCTGGAATTGGGGAGGGGCTAGCATTGAGATGTGGCAATTGGGACACATTAGAAATGACATGGCAAATATGCCCAGAAGGCTTGTTTTGATGATTATTATTAGCTTATGTCTGTGGATCAGCAGCAAAACTTTGATAAGCAAAAATCCTCAGACACTTTTTATTACGGTGAATTCTTGATTCATTCTACTTAGCAGAACTTCAGTAGTATCTTCCTGTGAATAGGAGTCGTCTTTCCCTCCTCTGCCCTGATGAGTCACTGCTGAGGTTTTTGCTTTGTCCTGTTTCACAGGCAGCTGCACTTCTATTTTGAGAAAACTGTTATTTTGGGGGATCCTTCTGGATGAAAGGCAGGAAAATTACCATCATTAAATAATAATCCTCTGGAGCCCCCAAATATTATGTATTTTAATGCTGTTGTATAATCTTGGGGATTATAGATGCTTTATGCCCTTCTATAATAGCCTCAAACACGAGAACATTGTGAAATAGGAAAGGGGAAAATACTTGACAACACTGCATTTTTAAGCTAAAAATACTTAAAGCAATCTTGCCTGGATTCCCCTGCAGATTAATAGGATATTCTTTCAAAAATCTTTAAAAATGCTGGACAAAGAACAATGTGATGTTCTGTGCCCAAAGTCAAGTGTTAATGGGGGAAAGCATTATATTGGTTTCCCTTTATCCCTGCTCCTTGCTCCTGATGATGCTGTGGATCTGACCTGCAGGTCAGGATGGCAGCTGGGAATAGTGCACTTAGGTTTGCAAGTAGAGAAGGAGTTTGCCTGGCCATGGCTAATCATGAATTAGTCATCCCACATCACCTCCGATTAGCTTAGCCCATTTCAGTGAGCTCTGGTATATTCATTTCTTAATGAATTTGAAGTTGTGATTGTGGCTGATCTCTGTGAGTAGTTGGAATAGTTCTTGCCCATGTGGTAGCACCATACTTCGTGATGGGGAGGGAGGTTGTAAGTCAGTCCTCAGAGTTAGCTGGCTGGCTGAAAGAGAAATATCTGGCGTGTCTTTTAATATGGGCATAAAGAAGGGTGAGGGTTTTGTTTTAAATTTGTGCCATTTGTAGTGATAGATTAACAGAGATGTTGGTCACCATCCCGACAGGGGCATCGCATTGCTCACCTAGCATTATAGAGTCAGCTGAAATATGGTTCACTGTCTGTGTGCTGCAGCAAGTACAGTTCTCCTTGCATGCAGGGAAAGGAGCACCTCTGTTTCTGCTGAAGTCCCTCATTTTGAAGCTAGGTTACAAGGCAGAAGTTGGAAGCAATCATTAAAACTACATTTCCATAGTGCCCTCCATGCCAAGCTTCTCAAGGCACTTAGGAAAATAACTGGAAGCTGTACAGCATGAAATAGCATTGGCACGTTGCTCAAGAAAAACAAACCTCCTGCCTAGATTTGAAAACTGAAAATTTACAAGACTGATTACTGAGCTTCCAGCCCCAGGAAAGGAGTTAAAAAAAGGACCGAGTTAGATCAGGACTATTTGGGGTGTTCTTCAGTGGAGGGGATGACATTTCCATAAGAGTTGAAAACTTCTCTGGTAGTTTTCTCTCTGTTTTGCCATCACGCCATCTTCGTTTCCTAACAACCTAGGCCATAGGGTTGGATTTCTCTTTTGTGCAACAGCAGCATGGTGAACCGTCTTCAGTTCTTGCTTTTTTCCCCCTAACTTCTGCTAATGTGATTCTGATCTTGGAGATAGCAGGTCCAAGCTGAGTTCTCACTTGCTGCACAGTATCTTGGCTTGTGTTATTTTGAGAATGCTGCTCTCTGCCTCTCCAGACTGTAAACGGGGAAAATGTCTCTTTCTTTTGTAAAGCAATCTGACAGTCCTGGAAGCCCCATACTGTATGTGTGTATTTACAGGAAAAGTTAACTGCCTTGCAAGCATTTCCCTTGATACTCCTTGTGCAGTCATGGTATAGTGGGTCAAACTAATGAGACTTCTTGTGGGATGAGTAGGTGTCGTGGTTTAACCCCAGCCAGCAACTAAGCACCACATAGCTGATCACTCATCTCCCTCACAGTGGGATGGGGGAGAGAATCAGAAGGGTAAAAGTGAGAAAACGCGTGGGCTGAGATAAAGACAGTTTAATAAGTAAAGCAAAAGCCGTGCACGCAAGCAAAGCAAAACAAGGAATTCGTTCACTACTTCCCATGGGCAGGCAGGTTTCAGCCATCTCCAGGAAAGCAGGGCTCCAGCATGCATCATGGTGACTTGAGAAGACAAACACCATCACTCTGAACATCTCCCCCCTCTCCTTCTTCCCCCAGCTTTTTATTGCTGAGCATGATGTCATGTGGTATGGAATATCCCTTTGGTCAGTTGGGTGATGTTGTCTCAGAGAACTGATTCCTCCCTTTCAGTTTGCAAACATGTGCATTTTTCCCCGTGGAGGTGGGGAGCCTGATGTAAATTAACTGGCAAGAAGTTGTTGTTCTCAGTTGCCTTTGTAAGAATAATCATCTGAGTGTTGACAGTGACATTTGAAGGAGGCGAGATTCTTGCTTGTTTTGGGTCCTGGGCATGTATTTTCATTACTGTTGGTGAGCAAGAGAGAAAATGACTGGTTTGGACTGTAGGTTGTCGGGAACAAAAAAAGCTGTCTCTACAAGGGGAAACAGGAGAGATTAAAGGAAGAGCAAAAAACTAGGTATTGGTTGCTGTTAAAGATGAATGTGTCAGAGAGGAGCTACACATTGAGAGAGATGATAGAAGGTAATAAAACCAGTCACCTGCCACAAAGCCTCAGTGGTCCCGGCATGAGGAAAGTGAAGTTACTCTGTCACTGGAAGTGATCAACTTCTTTCCTCAGCTGCAAAGACAGTTCAGCCATTGCTCTGCACAGCACTAGAGCAGTCCCTCGGCAAAAGCCAAAGTTGCGTCACATGGGGTGCTCTGCACCTTTGAACAAGCTAATCACTCCCAAAATAGCCATTTGACCTTCATCTTCTTAAAGCCCTAGCATGAGCCTCATGAATGGCTGTGGAGCCACTTTCCATATGATGAAACACTGAATAATTAACTCACAACAGGTTGGATAGGAGTAGGTATTGATAAACCTTTATTTTCTTTTTTCTTCTTTTAGCAGGGCAAAATGAAATTACAGAACTCATGTGAAAGGATTTTGTGGAAGCTCAAAGTGTAAGTCTAGAGAAGCAGTACAAGGGGATTAGACCTTTAGGAAGATTAGTGTCTATTAAACATGATCATCTGGATGCAGCTTCCAGCTCTCAAGGTCCGTAAATTGCTGGTCTCTGGAACCTGAGAGGGAGGACCAGGGAAGGAGTCACCTCAAACTCCCTGCCAGTTCTTTGCCTAGATAACTATTAGGTGTTGGGGAATGGGGTAAGGGAAAAAGCTGGGCTGTTGGTTAAGCAAGTTGCAAAATTCTGATGGTTCAGCAGACTTCATCTTGCCTAAAATTAGTCCTGTGGGTCTTTCTTAATCTCTCATCTCCCCACCAACATGCACCCAGAATTCATGCATGCTTGTGGCTTTGCACAACCCCCCGCCCCAAACACTGGCCACAGAAATCAGGTATTGCTGTGGAAAGGGAGAGGCTAAGCCGAATTGGTGGTGCTGGTGGATGGGCACTTTCCATGGACATTGGATAATGCCACAGGAGAGGAGGGTTTGGTTGGTTGGGGAAGACACATCTTGTGTGTCCTTCTGTCCCTCCAAAAGTTTCGTTGAAGTCCTGGGCCACTGGAAGGCCTGTGGCATGCCAGGAAAGTGTCAGCAAGCCTCATTTTGGCATTTATATATGAGGGGTAAGCACAATCCTCCCACTATTCCAATGAGCTGCTTTTGCCAAGAAAAATCATTTGTAACTCTTCCTGCTGTAGTGCTTCTCCAGCAGGCCTGGCTTATATTGCTTTAACCCCTTGAGTGCCAGCATGTGCTGCAAGGCAGAGTGGTGCCTTGTGCAAGTCTTGGCAAGTACTCCTACGTGTAAACCAGCTCTGAAGTAGACTGAAACGTTGTCTGGCAGTTAGCTTTTCTTTTTTATCAAGTCTGTTCCTTAGGGCTGCTGCTGCTTTTTTATGTTTTTATTCCATTCCTGGGGCTGTAGCAGGGGAGGAGGTGGAGGCTTGGGAGGAAGCATGTTTTCTGAGAGCTGTGTACCTTAGTACGTGGAAGGAGAGGGAAAACAGGGCAGGGAAATGGCTAGGTGGTTTGAACCTTGCTCTGTTGTGTTGTCCATCATGATGCTGAATCAACAGCACAGCAAGGCTGCCAGTGTGATGTGCTTTTAAAGAATTGCTCACCTGCAAGTTCAAAAGCAGTTCTTCCTCTGTTCTCTCAATAAAGTCTCAAAGAATAGGAGATGCCTATGCTTTTTATTATGTACACTTCAGCTTTTGCAGTGTTGCATATATGCGCTTTTACCTTTGATCATCATTTGGAGAAGTTTGCAAGACAGGTTTGGTTGTGTGAGAAATGGATGCGCTGTTTGGAATGAGCGATTTCTTTCCCTCCCTCTAGTTGCTGGCTGAATTTTAAGTTTATCACCATTCTGTATCCTCTGAGCAGAAAGGCTGTTTCCTTTGTCTGTGTGTTAGCTTTACAAGAGAGCATTGCCTTTGCCCTTTTGTAGAAACTGGGCAGCTGCTTTGCTGTGTCCTTGATGAGAGATCTAGCAATTCATGTGTCTCTCTATATATGAAGTTGAAAAGGACAATAACTCGTTCTATCTGGTGTGTTTTTTTCCAAAGGGAAAGGAATAGAAGCAAATTATTTTCTTTAAAAAAAAAAAAATTAATAATGTAGTAGTCTAACCTTTATGCTAATTGCCCCAGGCTGTTAATGAAGCAATGTAAAATTAGTCCTGTGAGTCTTCATTAATCAAATATAGGAGCTGATGGTATAGTATTAAGATGCTGTGCTACCTCTGCTCCCCATGCAATGTTGACATTTGCTTATGTTGAGAGTAGAAAGCAACTGTACTTTTTTGGTAGCTCATTAAAATAATTAGCTATGTTTGGCTTTTTTAAAAATTTCTTTTCTTAAAAAAATCCTTTTAATGAGGAAAGATGAAAACAGACAGGATGGAAAAGTCAAAAGAATCAAATTAAGATAGAAAAACTGACTGCCAGAGGCTTCCTTTGAACATAAGATTCATGTATGTTAATGGCAGCTGTTGGCAGGAACCTCTGTACAGATACCTTGTTTGTTATTTGCAGAACTTAGAGCAGAAGCAAATAATATTGTGTTGTTTCATTTTATTTTCCAAAGGCGCTCTAAGACTTGTTAGGCCTCCTCTTTCTTCCAAAACTCAGTGCTTGCATCAGTAATGTGCTAGTGCATATAGGCACTATTATACTGCCTGCTCATCTAGGTAAATAAGTTCTGATGTCATTCGTTGGTTGTAAGGCAGCTCTCCTCTCTGCAGGCTGCTAGCATGGAGTCCGTGCTCTGTTGATGTTTTGCTTAAGCTCTCAGAGCAGGATTTAAGAGGCATGTTGGTCTTCTGGCAAGTCCTGGGTTCAGGACAAAGTGGTGCTTAAAACCCCTCCTCTCACATTAGAAGGAAGCACAAATGCTCAGTCCTTACTAGAAGTACTCAGGGTATTTAGAAAGGGCCAAATCCTGGAGCTCTAGACCAGAATTGGATCCACATCTGCACTCACTAGAGGGAGGGGCAGGAATCTGGTGTTATGGTCCCATCTCCACTTCAAAAGCATTTCAAGCGGTATTTTCTGGTCCGTCTGCTGCCTAAGTAGAAACTGCTGTCTGCTATAAAAATGTTTCTGGGAAAAATGGCAATAGAGTACGATTTTGTGTTTAAGATGCTGGTGTAGCAGCTTTGAGTTTCTATAAGGTAATTATTGAAGCCGCAGTTGGCTGACCACAGGCAAGGAAGAACCAGGATAATGATCCTTTCTGTGGAACTGAAGGCAACGCTCGTCCCCGTTGTGCTTGGCTCTATAAACATGCAGGAGACAGCTCCTCTCTGGAGAGTTTAACTGGCAACACTATTAATATGCCCTTTCAGTTGTTGACATGATGGCTCTCATTTCAGAGTTCAGGGCTTAGTGGCAGGGCAGTACAGAGATGATTATGCTGCTATTGCCTGGGTGTCTGTGCGTGCTCAAATGCACGTGCATATTTGCAGATGAAAAATGATGGTGGCCTGGTGGGGATATGGCTCTTGTCTGGGAATCAGGGAGCCTGTGCTCAGTTCCTGTGTTTGCCACATGGTATTAGCAGGCCACTTCTTCTTTTTCTTCCATTTTTCTCTCCCTGTGCTGCCTCTTCCACAGACGGAGAGTGGAGATGAGGATATCCCTTTTAACAAAAAAGATTTTGGCAATCGATTGATGGATGGTTTTAAAATGAGCACCGTGATTCCCACTGCTTAGAAATGACTGAGAGTTTAGGTATTCAGTCAGAAAGGAAGTTTGATTTCTAGCGCCCCTCACCCCCAAAATGCCGCCTCTTCTCTTCCTTCTCGCCATTTCTATCTGTATGCTTATTTTCAGATAAATCATATTTTGTTCCTGTTCTGTTTTCTAGTGTGGTCCAGCGCCTTTCTCATTGCCAGGTTAACAGTTCTTCTCTCCCAGTAAAATCTTTCCGGTTCCCCTTTCCAGAGAGCTCCATAAAATTTGTTTCCCCTTACAAGTCTTCTGAAAAGCATTAAAGCAGGTAACCCAGCACTGTGACAGCCTGTAGTGCAGGAACTATGAAGGTGAGGAAGCAATTCTTAGCAGGAAAAATGCTCCATCTCTTACACTGAAATTCTTCTTAGGAGCCTCAGCAACCCAAAATAGCTGCCTACAGAGGACTCCCACAAAAGTCCTGTTTTATGTTCAGATTGTTTCACCTCCCAGCTCTATGCAACCTCCAGTTTAAAACTTTCCTGTTTCCCAACCAGTGTCATTCTCTTCCCTTTCAGTCCTGCTGGAATCCAGTACTGCAAACACAAATGACTGTGATGGAGCATAGTCTATGATTATTTGTGAAATTTAAAAAAGAAAAAAGAAATATCTGAAGATTAACCATGTGCAGTGGTGCTCTTACTTCAAAACCCATGCAGCAGGCAGACAAAATATGTGCTTGGTCGGATTTCCCCCAGGGTGCAGTGCTTGAGAGCTGAACGCAGGAGAAAACCCCCCAAGAAAACCCGAAGGTCTGTGTGTGTTCATCTCCCACATGCCATGCTTGAAAGCTTTTCCTTGTAGAGAGTGTGATTTACATAAGGAGCAGTCATCATTCTTCGCCACTGATCGTTCCTTATGTATATGCAAAACCTCACTGATGAGGAGTGTGGGATTATATTTCCGTTAATTACAATGTTCTTTCTGATCCTCTGGCCAGTCAGAGGAGATTTGGTGAGGGTTAGATCGCTGTCGAGTGAGAGGCTCTGCCTTGAATTTCTAAGCACAGGAATAAGCTGTCAGTGGCTACGTGCTGCTGTGGCGTAGGTTCAGGGGGTTCAGCTGATGGACAGATTGCGTACAGCCCTCTGACTGGGGGAAGGCTGCAGCGAGCCGTTAACAGTATGCAGCTCGTTGGCTTTGGCTTTGATTGACCCAACACTGCATGAGATTAAAATTATGCGGTGAATATATGCAAGTTTACAATGAAATGGGCTCCTGGGTGTTGCGCACAAAGACGCAGAGTGGTAGATACGGATGGGGGAAGTGTGATTTAAAGCACTGAAGACAAAGCCTGCAGCAATAGGCCTGGCTTCTAATCCCATCACTCACACTGAGTTGTTGTAAAATCCTTCGGCAGCACTTAATCTCTGAGCTTTAATTCTGTGTCTGTAGGGTGGCAGTGCAGATGCTTTATCCATACTTTTGTGAAGTGCTTAAAGATCAATAGAAACCAGTTCAAGGTATTATGGTTGTTAATGTAAATACTTGTTATATCACAGTATCTCCAACATGTTTATTCCACGGAATATATTTATCCATAAAATTGTTATATTTATATACAGCTCCAAGCACCCTGGAAGCACCTAGGTGTTGACAGAACAGCTGCAATCTTTTACTATGTTCAATAAATACAAATGGATATAAACAGTATCCATCTGTCAGGCTTAGTTAGATGGTTTAAACATAAAGCTATTTTGTTCCTATAATTGTATTTAGATCTGAACTGATAGAGGTTTGATTTTTCTTTGCATAGTGATAAGCTACAAATTCCTTTGAATTGCTTTGACTCCTGATTTATTGCAATGAATTAAATAATAATCCATTCTGTCCTGTTTCACCCTTCCTCCAAGAAAAGAAAGATGAAGAAATAACTGCTGAGGCAATGAAGCATACTGCTTACAGTAACCCACCCTTCCCATGCTCATAAGCACCTGGGCCTGTGACCTCTGTGTTTACAAGATATTTATTGCTGCTTGCACTTTCCACTACTACAGAGTTATCACTTCAGTGCCTTGTAAAATTTGATTGCGTTTAATAAATGTATTCAGCATTATTGCTGAGCTTGGTGGAGAGCACGTCTGACAATTTAGCCTCGTTCTTTTCCTTATGCACACAAATGCACACACCTTCATAACCAACATATTTTCTTACATACGTGTATTGTTGCTTATGTCATATTGGAGGCAATTTTGGATGCATCTCAATTAGATCATTTTTCTAATTAAATAAGTGCTTGTGGTTGTAATGTGAGTGTGTCTCTGAATACTGAGTACGTGTGATTCACTGCAGTCATTTTTCCAACTTCTGTGCGATGTTTGCTTCGTAAAACTTAGCTGTGGGCCTGGAGGCCTCTTGTTACCTTTCCCATCCTGACCTCTAGAGCTGATGTTAGCCAGATGTGCTCGGCTCCCTCCTTTGCCACAGACTTCCTGTGTAACATCAGGGAACTCATACGGTCTTGTGGGACTAGTTCTCCACCTGTAAAACAGTAACCATAACCCTCACCTACTCCACAGAGCCTTTCTGAAGCCCAGGTTATGAACCCACGTGGAACTGTATTTTGTGGTAGAGGAATGTTTGAAAACCTGGGGTATTCTTTACCTCCGCTTCCTCACCACCAAGTAAGTACCTGAGCATGGGGTGGTAGCGAAGCAGACATTGCCTTTCTTGTGACAGAGGTGGCTTTTAATTTCTTTCTCTTCTTGTGTCTGAGCATCTCTCCTTAAGGAAATGGTGTAACAACAGAGAAACTCCTGTTTGTGCAGCTGAGAGGGTTTAGGCACCATCTCCTTGGCATGGCCTCTCATGGGTGTGTTCCCTGCCAAAGTCTTCTCTGCTAACCAGTTGCTGCTGAAATTGCATGAGAAAAAGGGTGTACAAACAGCTGCACTGAGCTGTAGGGAGGTGCCTAGTGATGCTTCTATTCCCTTATTTTTTAGCTGTATTTTGTGGGGAATATCTTCCCGAGTGTCAGAAATTGGGGATTGAGCTATCAGGAGTTTAGCTTCTTTACGACTGCTGGAAGCCTCATTGGTGTGGCTGGAGCATTTATGGGTACCCTGTAAACTGCTGAACTGCAACGTGTATGGGTTAATGTATCCTCTTGGATTCTAAGGAAACTGCAAATGACTGTAAAATCTCATTGGGGACTAAATATTTTTCGTTCTATGTAAAGAGGAGAAGGGCTTTTCTGCTTGTCAGAATTGAGAAAAAAAACCCAAGAAGTTTCTGAAAAGTTTTGGTTAAATGCAGGGGAAAAGATTCTTTTCTCTTAATTACTTTAAATTTTCATTGTGCTTCATCACATTGCATCTTGCTCTTGATTAATTATTAGTAAAACAAACAATTGAGTCCAGTGTAGGCTCATGGTGTAATTTATTGACTGCCCAGCTTAGGATGTGTTCAGCAACTGGTGCATAATCAGAGAAGTCACTCAATCCAGGCCGTTCTGGTGAGCTTCATTGTATCAGAGGCATGAATCGGCTTCTGAGGTGTATGGGAACCACATCTCTCAGCAGAGCAACTTGACATTAAACTTATTTTCCTACCCAACGAGGTTAATTGTTCTTGCATTTTATGGAATTTGCGTGAGTTCTTAGAAGTCAGGTAGCATTGGTTGTAAGCAAATAATAGCTTGGGGTACTGTCACTAAATAATGAATATTAATGCTGGTGGAGCAGAAGTACAAAGTACTATGCTATCATTAGTGGTGGTTTTCCTCCCTTGCCAGAGTTTTAAGATGTAGATTTCATTGTTGGGCCAGTTCAGGTGTCTGCTTTGAAAAAATCTTTCTCCCAAAAAACACTGGAGTAATAAAGAATAGGAAACAACTTCTATGTGATGGTGCAGTGCAACCTGCATTAAGGCCTGTCTTTTGGGGACAGCTTTGATTCTAAGTCATCACTTCAAACCATGTCCATAGATTTCAATATAGATCTGACAAATGTGTTAATGAACACCACTGTTAAAATTTACAAATTGCCCAGGGTACATTTTCTTCATGGAGTCTGGCCCTTAATAATGAAAATTCCATGGGCTTTTTGACACACTTGAACACGAAAATTTCAGAATGACATTTGAAAATAGAAGATAGGCCCTCTGAAGTACTCTTTCCTGGTGACTGGCCATGTCTTGCTGGCTTTCTCTGAAACTTTTTATACTTTTAAAACATAAAAATCTCATCTGTCTCTCTGAAAGCAAGTGTTTGCCATTACTTTTCAGGGAATTATTGTTACTGGCAGCATCATTTTAGAATAGGGATCCTTCCACAAAGATGGAGGGAATGTAGAGGATTAACTACCAAGTATGAGTTCGGAGAAAGTGTCAAAATCAGAGACTGAAGGAAGTGACCACATTTTATAAAATTCATGCTTGTAGGGCAGGATATAAAATTCAGTGCTCCTGAAATCTCAGTCTGCAGCAGACCTGATGACAGCAGGAGGTTTGCACAGAGATCATGGCCTTTATGTAGTAACTAAGCTTTTATTATTTATTCAGAGTCATATTGTCACATTCAAAGGGAATATTGCTCCTTGTTTGACCAGCACCAATTCTGACCTTTTTTTTTTTCCTTCCATTTACGGCATCTCCCATTCTGTTTGCATTTTGCTTTGCTTGCCATGCTAGAACTCCTGTCTTCTCCTGCTTCCTTGTCTTATGAGGACATCCCTCCCAAACCCTTCCCCATTTTGTCTGCAAGATGAAGTAATTCCAGTTAGTCCTCCATGATGCAGCCTTGTGGACAGCTTTGTCTCTCTGCCTTAGAGGCAAGTATCTTAAAGCAGCACCAAAAAAGTAAGAGCCAGGTGCCTTTTAAGTGGCTCCATGGATGCTCTGGTGTTCAGAGCTGTGTGTCACCACTGCAGTCTCCCTAGGGAGAATGGGTGATTTGAGCCTCCTCTCTTAAGCGTATGCCTCATCTTAAGCTGTTTTCAAGGTTTTCACATCTTTATGGTTCACATACTGCATCTGATTATTAAAAAAGGTCTGGTTTCTTTAAAGGCATGAAGGGAAAAGGAGTAGGAGATGGGGCCTGGGGGAGATGGAGCCAAATGTTAATATGAAGGTGTGGAGGCTAGAGACAAAATATAAACTGTCATGCTCTGGACTGTGCTGATTAATCTTATGCTTAAAGTAAATATTTCTGAGTAAACAAGAAACTGCACTCTTTTGTGCAAGACAGTCTGTTGTAGCAATTTGCTACGTAGCGAGCAGTGAGCCCTTCCTAACCCCCTACATGAACCGTGCAGGAAGATTTTAGTGCTCCTGCACATAAATGTAGTGTAAGCAGCAGTGACAGATAGATGACAGCCTCTGTCTGCAGAGTTGTTATCCTGTTTCCACAGTAAAAGCTGGGGAGGGATGGGAAGTGTGGAGAAGGTGCAGGTATGTTGCCATTGTTTGTCTGCAGCTGTACAGAGTCTTTTGCTACACTTGAGACTGACACCTGTTTAGGTGGCACTGACCTTACCGAATAAACATTGATTCAAGAGAAAAATGTCCCACTTACATTTTTCCATTTGACAACCAACAGAAATGCACAGGCATACTGTGAGCTCCTTCAAGGAGGCAGAGTGAGAATTTGGTGATTTTTTTTTTTTGTTTTATTTTGTTTGGTTTTTTTTCACTTCTAGTCTGAACCCCACTATTAAGCATCTCTTTCCAGTGCCTCCCCTTTCTCTTGCCCAAGCCTACTGCCCTGCTTTCATTTTGTCCTCTTTTACCTGCCAGAGAATATTTGTTTTCAGGACCTTTAAGACTGGCAGCACTGGAAAATTAAGTTGTCATTTTGTCTGCAAACCTGCCACTGCATCCCCAGGCACAGGGCAAGCTCCCTGCCAGTGACTTCAGCCTCTGTCTCAGAGGATCTTTCTGCTGTAGGTGTGAGAGGTAATTCACATTCCATGCCCATCTCTCCCTGTTCTCTTGAGCTGCCAATTATACAGCATTGTGTCAAGTTAGATCTGGGGGTATGTATATAAGGACCACAATTAGCTGGTGCTGGGCTCAGAAACGCTGCAGGTACTGACAGTCAAACCTGCCAGTGAGACGAAGGAAGTGGGGAAGGACAAAACAATTGGGATGCAATTAGACTCCTTCCCGCCTTCTCCCACAACCCCTTTCAAACATGGAAATGTGTGTCTTTCTTCAGGGCTGAAAAAGTTTGGGCTCCATCCCCCATCTTCTCCCTACCTCCCACTCCCTTCTATGTGTCTGCACTTGTGCTTTCCATCAGGGAAGAAGAAATGTTCAATCCCACGGGGAATTGTTCCTGCAGTGTCTCTGGCTCAGAGCGGAGCTGGAGGTGGTGAATCTCCCAAGAGAAATCTCTTCTCATGAGGTTTATGGCTCAGTTTAGCAGATTTTAGGGAGACTGCTTCTGTTCAGAAAAGCAGATGCAAGTTGAGAAAGCTGTCAGAAGTGCACCCTTCTGAAAACTTTTTCATGCGCCCCCACTGATTAAAATATAGCTTACTTCTTTCTCCTGCTTCCCTCATAAAAGATATGTTGGGTGGAGCTCATCTCTCTAGAGGAAAGGAAGGCAGGGTAGTGGAGACTAGAGTCTCTTTCTGTCTGTCTTTTGATCCTCCTGTGTAAGTTGAAGGTTTTAGAAATTATTAAAAGCTTCATGCAGTGTGAATGCTTTCAGAGGGGACTGAACCTGCAGAACTAAGTTCCAGTTGTACGGTTTTCTCACAAGCTCAGGACTGGGATATTAAATAGCATCACGCTTATCAACATTGTTAGAAGAGCAAGATGAGTGTGGAAGTGGGTTGACTTCTGCACATTTTCAAAGACTTGTTTTAAACCTACCCTTATCAACTTTTTAGGAGATGTTGAAGTGAAACTGGGGAATATAATGCTGATTGAAACAGGCTTTCCGTGATACAGGGTTTATAGACACACAATAAGCTTCCCTGCTCCATAAGTGGCCAAAAAATAGGTAATACCTGGCGTGGTGTTATAACTTATTTAATCCCTCTGATGAAGAAAATGTTATCCTTTCCCTTTAATCTTTTTGATAGGCAGCAATCACTTGTCACTCCTTTTTAGCATATCCCACGCATTAAATGAATGCTTCAACTTTGATAGTAATAACAAGAACAACTTTGCAGTTAAATGGAATCTGTGGTTTCCAAAGTGTTTAAGAAACTCACAGCTAACTCTGCCACTATGTGTTTAACAGTAATTTCACATACATGAAAACCTAAAGACTGATACTAATAAAGGCTGTAGTCATAAATCATGCTTTTGATGAAGAATCCACTCTAAATTGATCAGTCACTTTTTTCCTAGTAGAATGAATTGATGTCGAGCTGGGAATTAAACTTGTTTCATGAGGAGTGCAGTCTTTTATCGTAGTCTCCAAGCATTACTGCCTCTCCACCCACAAGGTATCCCTGGTTCTGTCTCAGTAGCAAGTATAAACCCACAGCAACATTACAAACTTGTAAGAGGAAGCTCTCATCAGTCGGTTTCCTCGCTTGAGTATAGATTGTAGCCAGTTTAAAATAATCAGCCATTTTTATTATCTGCTTTAAATGTTGCATTGCTACATCCTGCAGCCCTGTAGAATGAGGCGATGTATTGAGAATCTGCCTGTGCTGCCAATGTTTCCTCTAAACAGCAGGGAGAAAACAGTCTCTTCATTCCAAAGCAGCATCAGAAGAGCTGTCGTGTGTATAATGCCCTGTCTTCCAGCCTGCAGTCTCTGAACGTGAGATTCATTTTATCATAATGCAGTAAATCATCTGAGAAACACGCACTTGGGGATGAACAGGATTGTGTTTTTGTTCATATCTGATTGCCTTTTTCAGCAATCCCTTCTCAGGCATAGCTCCCATTAAAGTCGTGGCTCCTTGCAAACATTGTAGTTTCTGGGGCTGTCACATGGTGGATGGGGAGAAGCTGGGTTGGTTTGTATCTCAAGTCTGTTCAGAATCATCCTGACTATCTTAAGTCATGATAGTATTAAAGCTGTCAACCTCCACCAACAGAAACAGAGACCTAGAACTGAATTATGTGGGCGTTCTCACTTAGGAGGGTGTCACGACATTGAGTTCAAGTCTGTAGTACTTGCTGCAAGGTTCCTGGGCAGATTTTTTTAAACTCTGTACCACCATTTCCCCTCTGTAAATCAGGAATAGATGTATCTCCACATCATCAATTCCTGTAGTCTGGAAGAAGAATTGGAGACATTAAGCAAGCTATGAAATAGGGATGACCAACCTTTCTGGCTCCACAGACCGCATGCCAAAAAACTTTTGTGTGGCTGGAGTGACCATACATGTACTGTGCAGTGTGGAGAGCCTCAGGAGCAGTCCATGAGGAGGAGGTGTGCCCCTGGTTCCTCAAGGAGGGCTGGGGCAGGCCAGGACTTCACAAAAGCATATAGGCTTGCCTGCTGTTGTCAGCCTTGGCAGCTCGTGCTGGCCCCTGTTCCCTGCACCCGATTCGGATCATTGTGCAGCTCCCGTGCCAGCGCTGACCCCTGGCTGGCCCACCCCAGGCGTGGTAGTTTGCTGGTTACCTGCTGTTCATGTCACAGGCTGGCTGTGGCTGCCTCTGGTCTTGTGAAATAGGACTGCTGCTGCATTTCATTAAGGATTGTCTTTAGAAGATTCCAAGGCATCTGTCTTATACTGAAGCACATCCTACTTTGATGACAGCAAGCCACTAGAATACAATGGTTGCTAGTAGTTTTTCTCCTCAGTTTCTTTCTTTTTCTCTCTTTTTTTTTTTTCTTTTTTTTTTTCCCTGTTTATTAGCTATGTCTGCTTTTTAGTATTTTGGAAAGACAAGGTGAATGACAAAGACCTTTGCTGCAGCTGAAGAGGCTAGAACAAAATGATCCTAATCAGGAGATCTGGAGCTGTGCTAGTTAGCTGAAGATTTTCATGTTCTCTCTAAGGTCTTCTCTTTTTAAGCAGTTCTCTTCATTGAGACCCAGGAGTTAGATTAACCATCCTCATAGTTTGTCCCAATTAGAGACTGGGGAGAAAGAGAACTGCAGTAAACTGGTGTTTGTAATTGTGTGGTGAGCAATTACCCCTTGGGACATTCAGGCTGAAGTGGGAGGAAGGGCACGGTGGAGAGAAGCATGCTGCTAAAAATGTCACTTTAATTGGGCTGCCTGACACAGAAGGATTTTGACATTCAAGAGGTTAGACCATCTGTTATATAGTAGGCCTTGCTTTATAGATGTTTAACTTTTTGGGTTTTTTAAGAGTACACTGAAGAAGCATTACTGATTCCCATGCCATGAAGCTGTTAGACATGGAAAGCCTAGTGAAAACACTTGAGCTGAGGCTCTTGAAAGCAGAAAAGTGGTCTCAAGCAGTTTAACCGCTACTTAGAGTCTGCAGTTTTCTATGGCACATTCTTCTCTGCCTACCCCCAAACCAGCTGGGTTTCTGTGGGCAATTACCTTAACACCATATAAAAAGACTGATGCATGCCTAAGCACAAGATTTTGTGTATAGTACATTCTGAATGTGTATGTGTAAGTGTAAATACTTGTGAAATAGCAATATATATAGAGAGTGTACAGTATTGGCAAAGTGTTGCAAAATAGATTAGACTATAGAGGAGTAGGGGTCTCTAAGTCAAGACTGAAAGTATCCATGAACCAAGCTCTTCTTGGTACCTGGAAAAGTCCTGTGAACTACAGGAGGAGCTGTTTTCCTTCTTTGAAAGTACTAAAAATGTGTACTCCATCACATATTTTCTCATCAGAAAGGCTGTTTTGGTTTCCAAAATTATGCAAGGAAGGCAGAAACACATTCATACTTTGATTTTTGTATACTTTGTTATGGTTGTGCAACTGCTAGTGCACTTTATATGCTTTAATATTTTTTTAATTAATAGGAGTTACATTGAAGCAATGTGCATGCACACTTAATTAATTTTTTTTTTTTTTTTTAAATGCAGTATGGATGGAATAGTAGCAGTTATCCCTGAGAGTAGATACTCAGCATTCATGATTCTGTTCCTGTGGTTTCCAACAAACTGGGGGCCTTGGCTGTAAAAAGTGCAGTGAGGCATCGTAGAGAAGAGGAACCTTCTAGAGGAAAAGGAATTTGACCAGCCAAATCACTGGAGTGTGCAGGGTCTGAGTTAATTGCTGTATGTTAGGTGTAAGAAGCTGTTTAGTGTAACTTTAAAACTAAGCAGCACATTCGTGTTGGTCAGGATCATATTAGTGTCTTCCATAACCTCCCCTTTCACTTGTTGCAGTTACCCTGTGTGACTTTTGTATGATTATGGTTAATTGTGTCTATAGGATTTACAGTAACAGAAACCCCATCTTTGATGGGATTTCTCGGAGCTATTGCAATGTGTTTCTTAATGGATACAGTTATTTGTGGTGGCTTCAGTTCTGATATCTGAAGGATTCTTACGGTTGCAGTTATTTAGAAGACTAAGCTTTTGTATGGTGGTGTGGGAGTCCCTGGCTTAGAGAAGTCTCTTTTGCATCTGGAAGTTAAAGGTGAAATACTCCTGTCTGTCTCTATTGTGCAATTCTCTATTGTGCTTTCTTTAACTTTTCTTTGTTGCAGCTTTTAAAAAATTTTCAAGGAAGAGGAGAGCAATCATGTTTAATAAT
This sequence comes from Pandion haliaetus, assembly GCA_013401275.1. Taxonomy (NCBI): domain Eukaryota; kingdom Metazoa; phylum Chordata; class Aves; order Accipitriformes; family Pandionidae; genus Pandion; species Pandion haliaetus. The sequence continues at coordinate 228,604 of VYZV01027818.1, read as the reverse complement.
GCAATTACAATCAGGGGAAGATGTTTATCCTGTAAGATTCCAACTGCTGGAAAAGCCCTAGGGTATTCTGGGAAATGAGATGCAAATCTCCAGGTTTACCTCTTCTTAAAAATACTAGAATCAAACAACAACAACAACAATCATTGCTCTGAACAGTGTATTAAAAGACTAGTCCATTATTGCCAGTCAAGAAGCTTTGGTTTCTTCAGCCAAAGGACCAGTCCAAACTAAACATAACGCTGCGGCACAGCACAATGTTGGTGATGGGAGAGTGATGTGTGAGTGCCTTACAGGCACCCCCTCCCTGCTCTGCTCTTTGTGCTGCAAAAACATGGTTTAAAAGTGTTTGGCAGCCACAGCTGAAGTCTTCACAGGTGGAAGCTTCAAGAAGAAAAGAAACCACATCTCATTTTTCTCTATACACCAAAGGCCATTGGTTTGGTCTGTGGCACTTTGTAAGTGAAGACACATCATGGTGATGCTTTGTGACTAAATTCACTTGCAGAGTCTTAACTCATATACTAAGTTGGCCGTGAAAAGTATTATTTCTGGAATGAAATTTTTGAAGATACTTCTGTTGTGGTATAGCAGCAGCNAGCCATAGTGTCTAGAGGAATACCAAAAGTGTATTAGTCCTACCAAATGGAAAAAAAAAAAAAAAAAAAAGAAAAGAGACTGTGCTGCTTAACTCATCTTGTATAACATTGGGTGCATCCTGTTTCTTTATATTTGCTGGTTACCAAGCAGCATTAAACCTAATGTCAGTTCCAGAATAACATCAGCCTTATTCTTTTAAGACCAAATATTGAACAAAACCACTTCAAGATCTAGTCTGAATTTAACTTCAGTAGAATGTTAGGCATGAAAACCTTGATGTTGGATCTCCAGATTGAAGGCTTCATTGGATCTGAAATAAATTACGGACCTATGTAGCAGAGCACATGAACCTGGGCCAAAACAAGCCTTTCAGTCAAATAGATAAAACATAAATTATTTCATACGATAATGTGCTGAACTTAACTTGTATCTATCCAAACTGAATTTACACATTTAAATCCACTTGCACTGGAAGCAAAGGATTCAAACACACATTTTCCTCGAAGAGCTAATTAATAAAGGCAGGATCAACTTAACGTTCAATTTCATATTCTGGGGTTCAAGTAGGTATATCAGGTTAAAGATTATTTGGAATTAAAGATGTATTTTAAATAAAAATAATTTAGCGGTGTTCTAATGGTATTCTTGAACTCATTTGCTAAGACTTTTGAGAGATTACTTCAGAAGACTGAGGTCCTTAGTTTTCATAGACTGCTTTTTGGGGAGCGGTGGTGCAATCGATCTTATTTTATTCAAGTCCTTTCCCTACAAGAAGCTGCACTTTGCAAGTTTGCTGTACTCCTTTGTCACATGGGGAGAACACAAGGTTTCTTTCTCTCATGTGTCATTCATCGGCTTTGTTCACTTTCATTTGCTTCATCGCACGTTGTCTGGGGAAGACAGCTTACCATTTACTGCTCAGGTACAGATTTGTGTCAAAAGCTCTGTTTTCATTCCTCTAGGGAGTCTGGGATTTCAGTAGCAAAGTGTTCGGCATTGTGTAGACATGTGACTGTCTCGTCACTCACCTGATGAATCGTGGATGCTCAGCTTTACCCCCCGCAACTAGCTGCTGTCTCCTGGGGTTGCTGAGACTATAGTGGTTAGAGAGCATGAGCACAGAAGGCCACTTGCGACACTCTGTTGCTCTAGTAACATGCTCTCTCAGACATCTTTGTGTAATCAGATGCTCTTGTTTCCTTATTGTCAAAAATCCAGAAAGTCAAGGTGGCTGATTTAAGGTCTCTGGCTACCAAAAGGTATTAGCGTGGGATTATTTCATAGGTTGCTTTTACTGGCTGAAGGACCGCCATGAGAACAGTGTCCCAGTTTGGGAGGCAATGTACACGTGCCTTAAAGAAGTGAGAGTTTACATGAATGATGGGCAGGAGAAGCAGTGGAAAGGGTAAATATGGCAGGAGTTATTAGCGTCTATCAATTTCCACAAAATATATTGCTGTAGTATGCAAATGGCATGTAAACTCCATTATATGTATATATTTCTGTGTGTGTATGCGATGGTTTTCTGGATATGAGAGTACTGGACAGTGCTGCTGTTTATGGCAAGACAGAGCAATATGCACTGCAATGGGAAAAGAGATGAGGAACAATAATAGAAAGTGAACTGATAAGAGAATAAGACAATAAGAGACGAAAAGCTATAAGAAGTTAAGACAACTCTGTGTGTCTGGAAGGGGCTGTGGCTTGGCTGTTGCTTCCCGGCTAGGGTAAAGAATTCATCCTGGTGAGGTTTTTCCTCTTAACTCCAGGGATCCCTCCTGTCCCTTTCATCTGAACTGCCCTAAGGAAGAAGGGGAAGCTTCATTTTGGGGCTGCCTCACCCAGGCATTTTTACATGTAAACCCAACTGTATGCCATCTCTTGTTTATCCCAGAGAATTTTTAGCACTGATGCATCAAGCCTGCAGATGTATTCACAGGTTTTCCATCAGTTAGCTTATGTGGCAGAGAGACTTCACATACCTGCAAACAAAGCCACGGGTTTGTACTTTAGCCTGTGCAGTTCATCTGTGACTGTGGGCAGAATTTGGTCCTTGAATTAACAACCAAAGATCAACCCCTGCCTTTAGGCACCCACTCCTAGTATAAGGGGAGAAAAACCCCTGAACTTCAAATTTAACATTAAATACAACATACTGCAATGTGCAGTCACTCAGACTTACTTTGCTGTGGGATGGATGGCAAAGTAGAGATCAAAGAGACCAAACTGGAACGGAGCAGAGGGGAGCCAAGTGTTTCCCTGCCGCGTTCCCACTGAGCCTGGTGCCGCAGGCATGAAGAAGCACTGGCAGGGCAATGAGACTGAAGCTGCCTGTTCCAGGAGCCCTTTCCCAACCCTGGGGATATCTGAATCTGAACTGAGTGTAAATATTTCCCTTGGACTGTGTTGCTCATAGGCTTGTCATGAGTTGCTTTTCCAACTGTACCGGTATTAAGGAGTGAGGACAGAAAAGGCAGAAAAAAGCTTGCATAAATATTTTTTGACACTTGGTTTAAACATGCAGAAGTAGTCAATCTTGTCAATATTCCCACAGAGATCTTTGTGCAGCTGAGGCTTAGTGAAGAGCTTTCCTTGCTGCATGGCACTGACTTCAGTCTACAGCAGTTTGTGTATTAAAAAGAGAAGGAGATTTTGAGGTACATACCAGGTGATCGTTCTGTCTTATGCAGGATGGATCTGGGCCAAGACTAATCTTCATTTTTACCACTAGCATGATCAAAGAGCGAGGAAAAAAACCCCAACTGTTCTCTGGCCAGTCAAGCAGGCTGTGCGCATGCTTATTCCTAGTGTCAGAAGTCAGCATCTGCACTGCCAACTTCAGAGTCATCAAATGGCTTTCGTTAGGGGAGTCAGCAGTGCAAAGCTGCTAAATTGGAGTTACTGGGTAGGTGAATTTTACTGTTTGATGGGTTTGAACTGGGTGGGGATAGGGAATTTAAATCTTGATTGCCATGATACACTGCAGTAAGGACAAGGCAGCTGTGCTTTTCACTGTTGTTGCTAGGCTGCTTTTGGAACTGCGTAGAAATGATCCTAGTTTTATGTTACTAAAAGAAAGGGTGGGGGGAAGGAGTCCTACCAATTGAGTTGTGTTTTATTAGCTGCTAGCAGTGGGCATAGGTTCTATGTTACGTAGCTAAACTGCTCCGATTCCATCCAGGAGAGGTTACATGTGCTTGCATGGTTAGTAAGCTGAGATTAATTTATTCTGTGGCTTTGGCAGGCTCTGGTAAACTGAACTGGTTATAGGGAATTGTGGGGGAGAGTATCAGATGCCAAGCTTACTTTGGTCTGACGAGACAAAGAGATTTGGAGTTGTTTAAAACCCATCTCACTGCATTTGGTATTTGGGGTCTTACTCCGGTTTGTTTGTAAGTGGGAACACAATTCTACCCTCTGTGTGTATATAGGCAGTGGAAGGGTTTCTTCATTCATACAAAGACAGGGAGCTGCAGACATCTGCTAGCTTTTAGCTGACATTGCCATCCTTGACAGAAGGGTGTCGGAGGCTGGCTGTGCAGATAGCTAGCTTCTGAGTCACAGAAATATGCAAAAAGGGACGTTGTTGGTGTATTGACCTTTGGATAATTATCCTGATTTGTTGGCGTGTGACTTACTAGTCAAGGAGATGCTGTTTAAACCAAACTGATGAATAACTCAAATGAAGGGCAGTTCAGTTCTCCTTTGTCAGAGTAAGGGCACAAGCCCAGCTTTAAAGGCAAAACCCATTACAGTGGGTCAGTTGTGAACTGAAAAAAGGGAGCAGTCTAATTAGGTACTGGGGCTGTTCTGCAGTCTGGAATGTGCATGCGTGACTAAAAAAAATACGCTTAATTCCAAGCTACAGAATTTGGGTGTAGATCTGAGTTTTTCCCTAGGTTGGGGTTATTATCGCCTTGAATTTTCCCTCTGACTCATTTGAACCAAAATCGTGTGCAAATGCTTGTGACTTCCATGCTTTTGCTGCTGGTTTATTATGTAAAAGGCTTACCCTGCTCCAGAGCAAGCTAATTTTTATTGTTCTTGGTTGAAACAGCTTGGAATTCTCAGATGTGTGGGATACAATGGCACTGTCATGTTTGGTGCCTGCCCAGAGTCCCTCCCTGGTATTCTTTGTTATAGTTGCACAAATACTTTCCCATTAAAGGAATTAATTCTTGCCTGATCAGCATTAAGAGCCAGGAATAAATGAAATCCAGCCTCTTTCTTTAAATAGCTTTGTGGGTTATGGTGAAGTGAAAAAAAGCCCATCCCCTATTCCATCATGGAAAAGAAAAGCCTGCTGTTCCAATTTGGCAGAGTGATTCTATGGATATGTCCCTAAACCTGACAATCAGCAGTAGAGCCCAGATCTTTCTAGATGATCCATTTATTTATCAGTGTTGATCTTCCAACTTCTGTGTAGTCATGAGTATCCCAGTCCTTAAATTGTGGGCAGATACTTCAGCCTGCTGCAATCCCACTGCAGCTTGTAGGTGTCCTGGGTGAGGGTAGTGGTTAGAGCTTCCTTCTGCAAGTCCATGTAGAAGTGGTCCACAGCAAAGAGAAGACCTATGGCATTTCTCCATGCACTGCTTTGCTCTTTAAATGTTAACCCTCCTCTGGAAGTGCAAGAACTTGATTCTGCTTTTATGTATAAGCAGATAAATGCTTATACTTTTTATGCTTAAAGTATGCTTACACTTTTTATATATAAGCAGTATATGCTTATACTTTTATGGAGTATAAGCAACTCCACTAGTGGTAGATGGTATCAAACAGGTGTCACAGAGGGAAGAATTTAGCCCCAAGCTAGTAGAAAACTTGTCCTCTTGTGTGTTCTTGGACTCCACTTGTGAAAGCTGCAGAGTAGTTTGGGATAATATGCACTTCCATTATTTAGCTGCATAAAATACCTTGAAGGCAAATAGCGCATCTATAAATTAAGCTTCTGAAGTGTCGGTCAGGTTACTCGGGGGGGTTTTGACAGTGAGATTATTGACGGTGTAAAGTGATAGTTCTGCTCTTGAAAAGCTCATTCTCCTAACACAAATCACAGCACTGCCAGGATTTATTGAACTGCCTGATGGAGAGGTACCGTACAAGCTACTATTAGTCCATTTCCTCAGCTTTGCCATCAGGAGGCTTTAAATAATTGTATTTGAAAGAAATGTCAGAGTGACAGAATTGGGTGCAGAAGGCCATAGATATTCCCTCTCTGCTCCACCCCACCCGTTCTTTCTCATGCTCTCTCTCTTCCTCTTTCTTTTTGTTATTTGGTAATTTCAGAGGGAGAGGGCTTCCCCAGCTGCATAATGAGAAGGTTTCAAGACATTGTGTCTGCTGCTTTAGGCAAAGTCTTGCCTCGGTTATGCTGCAGAAATGGGAAGCTTACCAGCTTCACGCAGTCCTGCAGATTTGTTTAGACAGCCAAGGATGTTCCTGCCAGGGTTGGGGCTGCCACAGAGGGTTGAAGTAGCAACTGCGAATAGAGCAAAATGTATAATGGTGCCGCAGTGGTGGCACTGTGAGGCTTGGCAGCCGCCAGGGAACAGAGATGCAACCCCCTGGAAGGCTTTTGGGAAGGCAGAGGCTGCTCACCAGTCCCTCTTTAAACTGGCTTGTTGTGAAGTCTTCATACAAGAGGAAAGGCAGCTGGTATGCATGGAAACCTGAAGCAGGAGGTGCTGTACTCTTGACAACGAAGGACAGTAAGTTCATGGAATCATTACATGTTTTCAGTTGGAGCAGACCTCTGGAGGTCATCTGGTCCCATAAGCAGGGCTAGCTCAGCAGGTTGCTCATGGCCTTGTCTGGCCAAAACCCTAAAATCTCCAAGGATAGAGGTTCCCCAGTGTCTGGGCCGAGGGCTCCTGCCCTATGGTGGATCTGAGAGGACAACGTAGGTGTCCTTGTTCTCACCACTCTCATGCTACTCTAGATGTGTTACCACACATGCTTGTATGGTACCACACTGTGCTGACACTGCATACTAGGACTTTCTGACTGCGTGTGCTGAGCTTGGTTGTTGCCATTCAACTTATTACTGGGGAGAGACAAGTGCATTGCTACAGCTCCTGCTAGGAGGTGCCTTGGGTCTGTCTCTGACGGTGGTTCTGGCTGAGCTGCCTTGCTTCAGCTGGGTTTTAGTTCTGTGCAGGAGAAGTTGAGAGTAATGGTAGTGTGGATAAACATAATACTAGCCTTTAGTGTGACCTAAGTGACAGTAGGGTCAGAAGGGATTTAGCCTCGGTCTTTTTTTGTCCTTCACGATGTTGGCATTGTGCTGACTCGTCCCATTAACAGACCAGCAGGGCTGAACTGGCCACAACAATGAAGAACCTGCCCTACTACAGGTTTGATGTATTAAATGCATTTAAATACAAAGACAATAATTGATCCTCAAGGATGTTAAACTGGGCTTTTAAGATAATTTTGATGGCATTTTGCTGCCCACTTTGCACTATCCCTTAGAAAATTTTGACACAAACTGTTCTGGGATTCCTGGATTTCCCTATAGCCTGTTTGCATTAGCTTGTCATATATCCCAACTGTCCCTTTCCCTGCAGACAAAGGAGGGCGGCTACCAAATAGTTCTTCTCCTACTGCAGCTTTGAAGGTATTTGTGAACCTCTTAATAATCCTAAGGTAAGCAAGGTTCACGAATTGCTGCAGGTGGAAGAACCTGTTTTCTTGAAGCTAAGAGCATGGCACATTGCTCTGCATATTTGGAGAAACGCCTGAGTGCTCTCTCTGTGAGTGCTTTGGACTACTGAATTCATACAGAGGCTACTGAAGCCAGGAGAGAATACCTCCTAAAGTATTTGTAACACTATTGCATATCAGGTCTCTTGTTGCAGCAAGAATGATGGCTCTCAGGGTTTGCACGTGAATGTGTTGGGGAGAAGCATCTCTAATTTATTATAAGCAGTCAGAAAAGAGAAGAGAGAGGCATCTTTTTTGCTGGTGAAGTAATTTTAAGAATTACATGGGCACACAACCCTAATAAAATAAACTTGTAGCTTTTAGAAGAGATAAAACTTGTAGAGTTCTGCTGATTTTTACAGTAAAAGTCTGTAGAAAATGAGAACCATTATCTTGTTTTTACAAATTCTTTTATAAAGGTGAGATGCAACTCTCTGCTCCATTCCATAGGCTGGTTCACATGTCCCATGATGTTAAGAATTTATTTGTGTGATTCTACCAGATGCTTGAAGAAAGCTGCCCTTCTAAATAGCAAATGGGAAAGAAAATCAAGGTGTAATATACCTCAGTTCTTTCCAGGATGTGGTGAAGAAATGCCTCCTTTTCATTTTCCTTTTTTCAATGAAGTTGGCCCTTTGAGGAGGTAGTTTCTCAGAGGGGTGGTTGGCTCTGGAGAGTGCTCAGCCCTAGTTTGTCCAGTAGAAATTGGGAGAATCTATGGGGTTTTTTTGTCTTTGGGCCCCCTTGGTTACATGTAGCTTTGAAGAAGAGATCTCTGGTCACAAATGGGGAAATATCGTTACTTCTCAGTCACTTCAGTCTCACTCCCTCATACCCACTCTTGGTCTGAATTGCAAACTGATTTCATTTCCAAAACATATCTGATAAGATTTTGACTCCAAGGTGTTTCTCCCATAGCTTCCTTATTATCTCAGCAAGCCCTAAACAATAATGAGCCTTTAAACACACAGTTTGTAAGCCTATTACAAGCTTCCCAGTATTGTAATACGATTAGTCAGCACTGACTCATTTGTTTCATAAAGGCAAACGGAGGGGATTCAGGGATTTGTTTATTTGGATGTACCAATTTGTTGCACAGTCTAACCTACTTGTTACAGAAATCACAGTTACTGCTCATCAGCTGGCTTCCCTTTTGCTGGGAGGCTGCATGCTACATTTGCAAAATCCTCGCTTTCCACCGGCATTATCCAGCTTGCCTTTGCAAAGGAAATAATGTTAAATGGAGCTTTTTATTTAATACAAACCTTTTCCATATAATTTTGGAGAGTTAAATGTGGCACAGAATGTAAACTCTGAACCGCTCTCCATAGGATGTCCATGGAGCTTCCATCTTGAGGTAATTATATCAAAATACATGCCACTGCTTCCATGGACTGGTGATCCAGCTAGTACTTAGTGTCTGAATTAATGTTTGGAATTGTTGCTGCTTTCTTTGTAACAGAGACAAGAACCCAGATGGTTTGGGTTATTTGTAATGGATTCCAGTGCTCTGAAATCATTCACTCAGATCCAGCTCTAGTCTGTAGTAACCCAAAGTAATTATTATTTGATTGCTAGCCGGTGATGTAAAGTGAGTTGGTCATCTCAGCCTGGGTGGACAGATGTCCAAGTTAAACAGCACCAGCTTAACAACTGCCAGCAACTCTTTGGAATTCTGTAAAGGATATTGCTGAAGACACTTAGATAAATTGGGTTGGGAGTTTTCTTCTCTTGCTGGTCATTTGAATGGAGAAAGAAATCCAGAATGGAAAGCCAGTAGGGCCTCTGCAGACTCTTACCTAAAAATGGATTCTCTGGAATCATGGTTGCTGAGTGCAGAGTGGGAAGAAAAGGCTTCTTCTTTGTCACTGAATCTCTTCTGTTTTGTATCTTTGTACTGGCGTAGAGTGCCTCTAAGGCAGTGTGTTGATGTGATAGCGTTGTGTGCTTGTGGATAGGCATGAGTAATTATAAGTAATTATTCATTAAAAAGTGTTTCTTTGTCTGCCTTATAACTCTGTGGGGTTTTGTGTATGCTTTATGTTTCTTTACTTATCCTGAAAGTCTTTAAAAAGGGGAGATGAAAAAAACCCACAGGTTGAAGTTGTTTGTGTTGGTTTTGTTCCTTTTTTTTTTTTTACTTTTGATAACAAAAAGAAATACTGATTGTGGGAGTGAGGCTGCAAGAGATTTTGGCCATGCAGAGGGCCAGCAAAAGGCCTTTAGACCATCTAAAATCCCATTTGTGTTCTCCAAGCAAAACAATATGTAGATGCATTATAAATGGTCACATAACTTCCGTTGAACTCCTTTGGAGTAATTTTCACCTTTAATTTCCTTCAGAGTTGAGAAACTTTCCTCTCTCTTTCTAGCTCTTCATAGCTAAACAGATCAAGTAAAGATACTGATATGTTTGGCTTCAGTGCCTAGGCAGGATGATGTGGGCATACGAGATGTGAATGTGAGATTCCATTGCCTGCAGATGTATTCATCGCACGTGAATATTGCCACCACCTGACAAAAGCAATATGAAATAAATGGGTATGTGGTATGGTCTTTCATCACATAGCTGGGAGATACAAAATCTCTTCACCTTTCTAGCAGTCTTTTGAGGCAGAGTCAGGAGATGTGGTTTACTTGACCTAAAGGTTCCTCCTTTCCTGCTACTGGAAGAGAAATCCTATTGTCAGCTGGACTTTTGGCTGCGGCTGAAGGTCTTCCATTAGTGTCTTTTATCTCTGAGGCTTGGTTCTTGGCCATGCAGTTGCAGTTTGCTTGCTTTCACTCTCGGTCGTCTTCTTTGAATTGTGAGAAATTTAGCACCAACCTTGCCAAAGCTGCTTCTCTATTCCTTGTGCTATAGTCAAGACTGTAAAATGCCCAAAAAGCATTTGCCAAGACAGTTCTTTCTTGGGGCCTGTTGTGCCCATTTGTGGGTGCTGAGGTCCTTGGGCCTGACTTGGGGGCCGCCTTAAATGTCCTCTCTCTTACATGAGCTTGCCAGACCCCGCACCTGGCCTATACCACATGGAGGTAGCAGCTGGTGAGAACCTTAATGACAGTTGAATACACTTGTTGTTTCCTTACTTAGCTGGTAATATATGTTGAATATAGTACTTAAGTGTTTGTATTAGTGACAGTGTAGACCTTTAGGCCATTTCTCTATGAACGGTAGAATATAAAAAGCTGTGAAGAAAGTCTGCTTCAGAAATTATCCTACATTAATGCATTTCTCCTTCACAAAAAGAATTTTATGTTCCAAAGGAAGCAAACTTCAAATTAATTGACTTGATTGGCTGATATGCTATTGGGAATTAAGACTGGTGTTACACCTCCATTTAAAACTTCCAGCTGTATTAATGTTAATTGGTGATGTTAGTACTATTATTTAGGCTTAGCGTTGCTACATGGGTTAGTATAAACTTCAACAACCATGTGGTCATTCAGAAAAATCTCAGCAGTTAGTGGCATATAAGTCAACTAGCCTGTGAGAGAGGAGTTGTGAGAGAGGAGTAAAATTCAAGTATTTTGTTCCCTGGCCAGTGATCTCTGCTACTGAAATGGGATCTCAGTTCCTTGACCCTGAAAACAGCAGCAACAACAGGAGAAATAAATGCTGTAAACAGCTCTATAATGAAACCTCTCAGACAGCCTGTCAGCATGTGCTGATCTTTTGCCTTCACTTGCTACTATGACAAATCAGGTTGACCTTTCCTTGCTAGCATCTTTAANAAAAAAAAAAAAAAAGAAAAAAAAAAAAGAAGTGCTAGAATTTGAAAAGAGCCTAAGGGAATTAGGTACCCAGTGCTTATTGAAATTTAGCTGGAGTTGGGCATTTAACTCTAATAGCTGCCTTTTAGAATCCCACCTTCTATAAATTATACCCTGCTCTGGAGGTGGTGAGAGTACCTGGGCTGATGGCATAGGGCTATAATTTAGCCAAATGATAACAGCAATATACCTGAAAAGTCAGGATTGATACTTTCAATGGGTTAGATTAGAGAGGCACTAGCATGAGAGTTAACAGCAGAAGCTGGTAAGTAAAGTTTGAGGAATTGCTAATCTCTGTTTTATGGCTCTCTCCAGAAAGCATTCAGCACAGGGCAGCACTCAGCAGTGATTGAGATCCTTTCCAGGGTCTCCTTCATCACATGCCATATTTGTTATCTGGTGGTTGCAGGTTCCCAAGGTCTCAGTCCATGCTGGTTTAGATTTTTCAGCTGTCGTGTATCTTTCCATAGTTTACTAGATGATTTCTGTCCCCCTCCCCAGCACTCTTGTGGTAGCTTTGCAGTGTTACCTAAGACAGAACTCAAAGTGAAAATACCCAGAGCAACAATAGGGACTTAAGGATATTGTGTTGGATACCAACAGTATTTACCACCTATGTTTTTAAAGTTCATCCTACCCTGGTCTTTAAAAGAGGGTGTTGTTATGCATTAATGAAACATTTCTCCTGATGCAGCTGTAATTAGGACTGTAGAGCATCCTTAGGGTCCAGCCTGGCTCTCATTTAAATCAGTGGGAGCAGAACTGGTTGCCTTTAAACAGTGCTGCATTTGTGCTGCAGTACCATGATGTATTTTGTTGTTTTCCCTTCCCTTAACGAAAAGGAGGAGCGAGAAAGACAATGTTTTGGGGAGGGGGTATTCGTCTTTCAACAATGATGAAGATAAAGATGGATAAGCAGGGCAATTTGTGAGTTTTATTTTCTATCCTACTTAACGGGCTGCAGTTATATAAAGAAATGGAGGTCTCAGTTAATCTTTATACTGTCTCCTTGTTTAGGAATACAGTTACTTCAATTAAATTAGCCTTTTGCATCTTGCTGGAAATGATACAGTTTCTTTGGTGTCCTTGTTTACTTTTCATTGATCTAGAGAAACAGAATTTCTCCCCCTTTATTCCCCTGGGATTTTAAAAATGAAGGGATCACCTTTCTGCTTTCAGCTGCCATGGCCTAAAAAACGTAGGAATGAGGAATGAATTCACCACGGTTTGAAGAAATCCTCTTCAAAAAACTGATGGGGAACATGACAGAGAGTTAGACAGACCTCTCCCTCAGAAGAAGAGTAATATATATTTTATTCTCTTATTAATATTTCATTTGCAAGAAGGTCAAAATCTACATTTAAATGGAAATATTTAAAAAGCAGAAGCATAATATTTGACTATGTGGAGCTTTTATGGGTTGGAGAAAACCAGATACTTGAACACATTGGTTCAAAACTCGTGGCGTGGGCTGGGAATTCCTTGTGAAATTTATACAGCAAATGAATCCTCCATTTGCCTTCATTGACACCTCTGATAAAGGGTTTATGTTCTTAATGCAGAGCTCCCTTTTAATTTAAAAATCCTTTTAAGTATGTCATGTCAGCTAGAAAAGAATCTATAGATGAGATAGTCTGTCACTGCTTAGAATATATCTTGGTAGCTAGAGTGATCCATGGCTTGTGAGGACACTGTGTTTTTTCTTCAAGGGATGGGGGAGATGAAGTGCTGCTATGTGCGGTGTTGGCAGAGGCTGGGGTTTCAGGGGAGCCTGCCCTCAAAGCCCTTGGCCTGAGGGAGCGGGGATCACCAGCACTGCCTCTTGTTCTGGCTGGAGTTGCGGTCTTCATCAAAGCACCTAATACACATTCCTTTTGGGTGTATGAGAAAATCTGTGTGATTTTCGAGAGTGAAATCCATCTGTGTGGAGAGGATCCTGTAGATCACTTAAGTCAGGATATGAAGTGGCATGAATGGTTCCTGCCTTCCACTCGGGGACCAATTTCTAAGGCACTCACTTTCTGGTCCTAGCAGTTTTGGGTTTACAATCACTGACTTCGGGCTCAGATTCCCAGACTGTGGCAGCTGTGCCACTAACCTTAGGTATGCTAACTCATAACAGCATGAGAAAAGGAAATGAAAAGCCCAGTAGGATTATTTTACTAATAAGATGGGGAAAAAATCAGATTTATCGTCATCTGCCCGGCAGAGAACTGCTCATGCCTGCGCCCTGCATTCATCCGAGAGGAGAGGGCCAGACTGGATGGCATCGCTGTGCCTGTGCACGGCCCTGCACAGAGCCAGGAGCTGCTGCTGGTCCTGCGGGCGCCTTTCTGCAATGGGCACATCGCTCCCTGTCTGTCATGGGGCACCTGAGCAAGCAGAGTTTGGGAATCCCTGGCTTAAGGGGCATGTCAGGCAGCCCAGGAGAGAGAGCTCAGAACAACTGGCTGACCTCAGTCCCAGGGATGATGTTGATCCCTGACTTCTTTTGACACAGCCTGTTTGCAAGCGCGATGCCTTTGGCTTCCGCAGCAACTGTAGGAGCAGCATGCTCTGCAGAGGAGTGATAACATTGATTCGTTACTGGTGCAACTATATTTGATCAAGTCCCACTGCTGGGCAGAGTGTTCGTTTGTTTCCTTGGTGGTGGTGGTTTTTTTTGTTGTCATTATGTTGACTAGCAGTAGACCCCTGAGTATTTGCGCAGTTTGGGAAGACTTGCTTGCCTTGCCGCCACCAATTTCCAGCACACCTGTGCCTTGCAGGCGCATGGGTAATTGTTGAAAATGGTACAGAGGAGCTCAGTGCTAGAGCTTGATGCAATGGAGAGACACTCTGCTGCTGCCTGACAGACTTGTAACCAGATTCCAGTTTGTGCTGCATTGCCCCTTCGTGTCACCCTATTAAAGAGCTGTAAATAGTAATATAAATGATGTTACAGTCATTTGTTTTGATGTAGCTGAGCCTTTAATAAATCAGCTGCAGCTTGGTTAATAGGAATATGAGAGAGTAGTGTTTGTTGCCAGCAGCTGCTAGTAAATTACAATGCAGTCATCTGTTTTACAAGGGAATTAAATGTTTGTTCTCTTGCTCCCTCTCCCTCTTGCTTTCTTTAGAGTGTTAGAATTGTGCACAAGCCCCTGTTCTTTGCTAGGTGTCCTCTTTGCTCTTTTTACACGTGGCTGGGGTGGCAGGGAAAGCATCCGCAATGAGATTCAAGTCATTGCAGTGTGTCAGCTCCATATTCCAGCATTGCTCTGTGTGTATCCTCCAAAGCAATGGTTGTTGCATTTGATTTTGCTTGGCTAACAATTTCTCTTGTGGGTTTTCAGCAGCATTTGATCCTGGGACCTACAACACAGATCTTGAACAGTTGAGCGGAGGAAGTAATTTCCACAGTGGGCAGTTACAATAGCCTGGTCTTGTGTTTGGACCAGCCATGCACTGTGCCAGCCTGATACACTTGCCTGGTCCGAGGTTTGTTCAGGCTTTAGGAATGGACTCGGGGCTGGTTATATGTCTGGTGTTATAGGTGTGTCAGTCATAATGAATTACTCATTTCAGTTTCCTTTATAGTTTGTGATCAGAACCAAGCACTTCTAGCTGCAGTAGGTTGAGATAATGTGTACGTGTGTGATCGTTTTAGCAAGATCTCTGCTGGTGACTGGCTGAGTTGAAGAAAGCATCAGACCCCAGAGAAACCTCTCGTCATGGCTTTGAGGCTTTTCGTAAGCACTTGTCCACCAAAAGGGTATTGTACAGTCACACCCACCCTCTGCGCTACATCCTTTTGCTTTGTCCTTTCATGAAGGAGTTGTGTGGAATGTTTCAGATTTCAGTATGAAAAATTAATCTCATCTTTCAGTGCTGTATTTACCACTAGATAAACACATAGATGTGGTCTGGGGCTTGAAACTTACCTGAATTAGTCAAAATACCTCCTAGAATTCTATTAAAAACTTGTGATTTCTTTATTTGTTGAAGGAGGGTTTGGCTGTGCTCTTTATATCATAAAATGTTTCCATACTGTAATGTGGTGATCGTTTCTTCTGTCTGTCACTGCAGCTGTGTAATAATTCATGTATCCAGACCCAAAATGACATCAGGTTTGCCAAATATTGCAATGAAAATGCAACACAGAAGCTGCATTCTACATTTTCTGATTTTTTTCTTTTTTTCCTGGCTTTCAGCAGCACCCACATTTCCTAGCATGACAACATGTAGTGCTGAGCAGGAAGCAGCTACCTCTTCCTGGAGGTGTTTGCATTAACAAAAATTATCCTCTGGCAAAGAAGGGAAATCTCACCTAGACTTTGCTTTGGGCTTGGAGTTAAAGCAAGTGTTCCCACTGTCCACACACAGCTAGAGAAAATGCTTCAGTGCACAGCTTCAGTTTAAAGGCTCTAGGAATGAGCTGTACTGGACACATTTCTGCAGGTGAACACTAACTTTGCTCTCACAATCGGTGCACTGGGAAGTGAGTAGAATCCAAGGATGACATCACAAATATATGCAGCCTTATCTTTATTAATATTTTAAAGGAGAAATAATTGCACTGGTTGGTGTAGGTACTGTTCCTTGGAGACTGATTATTAATACTTATGTTTGTGTCTTGTGGTCTGTCTTAGAATAACCTCTTTGATTTCTGAGGGTGATTTTCATGCAAGGTTGCAATTGATAATACATTTAAGATCTGATTTGGAGAAATAAACCTTGTTGTATTAGTATGACTAGCTTTTGTCAACTCCCAAACATAGGTTTTGAGGAAGGTGACATTGCTTGGCAGATGAATGCTCTGAATGTTTGAGTGACCATTTTAGTCCACTCTGTGGTGATGGTCTTTTTTTTTTAAAATTTCTATTTTAAGAATAAATGTATTCCTGTTACTCAAAAATCAAAGTCAAGGCCAAACCAGTAACACACTTAAGCACACGTTCACGTCATATTGAAGACCGTGAATTTTAAGAATCCGTGTATGCCTGTTGTTGATACCTTTTGAAAGCGAAATTCCAGCATGGAAAAATGATTTATTAATAAATAGCAATTGAATTTGAAATGGGCAAAGATTTCTGGTGTAGCTCTCTGATAGAGGCCATCTCGGTTTCCCTGCTGAAGTCGATGGCTGAAATCCTGCACGTGTCAGTGGTATAGAACGAATCTTATAGCAGAGGTTTGTTTTCTTTTCACTGATCAGCTTAGCTCTGTGTCATTAAATCTAAAACTGCTTTACTACAGTCAGACTGGGGGCTCGCTCTTGTAATGAGACTTGCAGTTTGCACATTCTGGTGAGCTGATAGGATTCTAGCTTTTACTCCACTATATCATAGAAAGAATATTTTTATACTGAAGTCCATTGGAGGTAGGCTGCAGTATATTTTAAGTCCAAAACCTAGAGAGATTTTACAGAAGGTTTTTGTCCAATATGCAGTTTCAGTTAAACGTTATTGATAATGTAAAGCACATTCCATTTCCTTCTGTAAAACGCATCATTTCGGCAAGGTATCCAGGGGAGTGGGTCACTCTCCTTGTGCAAGCTCCCCACGTGGTTTGGCTGACTTGCTGATGTTCTCCAGACACACTTTACGAGCTGTGCCACAAATTTATAAGGGTGAATTAAAATAACTGTATTTCATACTTCCATGGACTGGTGTTTTCTATTTAAAAGCCAAACGAGTGTGGGCTGTGGTTTCTAAGGAGAAAAGCCTGAACTCTGGTTTCTAGATTAAATCTGTTCATTGGGACAGTAACATGCAAAGTGCTGCGTGCTGCATGTCTGGCTATGTCTGCTTGAGCAGCGAGCTTCAGAAGTACCCCGTGTGCTGGAAGGAGTGCTCCCTCTTGGGCTTCTTTGCTTCTGGTACCCGCTATGAAGAAGCTATGAATCTGCAGTGCAGTTCCTGCCCGCATGTGCTGTGATCAAGACAGCAGTTGAACTGAGGCTGAATATTTACCTCATTCTGCTACCTTAGTAGGCAGTTTCTCTTTTTGCATTATTCTGTACTTACCCGGGAGTGCCTGCCCACTTGAGCTGCGAACAAAAGGCAGCCTCCGCTAGCTCTTGTCCCCCTCCTGTAAAGAGCTGCTACTGAGAGTCTTGTGAATCTCTTCCAAACTGGTGTCATGGTGAAGCTTTTTCTCTTGTTTAAAGTGTGGAGGTTGTTGTTTGCCTTTTCCTGCTGTTGTATTGAGTGAAGTAGGGACACTGTGTATGTGCCTAAATGATTTTCTGTGCGCTGGATTGAGCGCCCAGCAGCCTAAGCTTGTTTGAACGAAGGCATGTGCGGTAGCAGCCCGTGGTCCTGCAGCAGGGATCACCGGCTCGCTCTGTCCCACAGTTTGGGTGTGTTTTTTTCGGACTTTGATTTCCTCAGTGCTGTGGAAGGAGGGGTCACAAGCAGGGTGCAAAGAGAATGTGTGAACCAAAACCAAAGTGGGAAGCTATGTGAGGGTCTGTATTAATAATAGTGGTAATAATAAAGACAATCTATAATTAAGCATGAGGTCTCTCAAGAGCACATCTGCTTTATGCCATCTCCAGGACTTGCTGTAGTCACCTAGTGAGACCGGTCTCAGGAGAGGGAGTTTAGGGAAAACGTCCAGTGCAATGCTGTGGTTTTGTGTCTTGTCTTTGCTATGCCCTTTTCATGCTTGGATTTCTCAGCATTTGCTGTTACCCACAGCTGCTGACTTGTGCTGATCTGGCTCCACCTGCTAAAAACTCTGGATGGGGCTTTGAGGCCCAGCGGGGAAGTGTGAGCTCTGACAGTGCTCAGTTGTCACTGCAGACCATGAGATACGAGACTTACCAAACTGCAAAGGTTCTTCAAGGTAAATGCATCTTTGGGATTTGATACTTCTGGCACTGTCCCTGAATTTTGGGGACCCGTTTCCCAATGTATAGTGCCTTGCAGCAATGCAGGGCAGTGAAGAACCCTGATGGGGAATGCTTGAATAACCAACACGTGTTACTGGGTGTGTTAATGTACTCCTCCAGCCCTGGGAGCTGCAGGCGCTGGGGTCTGCCTCTGTCAGCTGGAGATAATCTGCAAATAGTATCTCTAAGTGATCTGAGTAAAAACTCAATCTCTGTGCTTAAGAGTAATGTCTCTGTTACCAGGGATGCTCTCTGACAACTGCAATGAACTCTTGAGATAACTGACTGATGATCAGTGCTTTACAGATTAATGATGTCAGGTAAATGAGATTAGAATTACATTCTTGGAGTAGTTTAGGCTGTGGCACTTTCAATTTACATTAATTTCTGGTCAGGGTAACTTTTCTCTATCCTGTTGCCGAAGGGCAGAGAATCTGAAGCCAGTCTCTGGCACCCCAGTTCTTCATATTGCTGTGCATCCTGTGTTCAAGACAGATTGCTGGAAAGAGTTTTTCCATGAGCTTGAATAAATCAGACTTAATGTATGAAGACTTGAAATCCATTTTCTAGGCTGTAGGAATATATATTTTGTAACAGATGCCATACAAATGCCTTGTGTCCTGTAAAAATATATAGACATTTTGAATGTGATGGGAAATTGCAATTTATAAGAGCATCAAGATTCTTCAAGCCAAAAAGCTACAGACAGTTGTAAGAAAGATTGTCTTGTCTGTCAGTGCAAATGCTATTATACAACTGAATCATAACTGGCTGCACTTGACTAGCTGTATCTGAACTTCTGTCAGCTGTTACAGACAACTCTATTCTCTTTGTAGGGTTTTTTTTTCTTTCCCCTGGGAACTCGGCTGAACTTGTTGTCCTATGGAGAACTCTGCTACAGCCTGGAGCATTTCGTTTAGATATTTAAGGTGTTTCTATTTGCTGCATTAAGACTTAGTGGAAAACTTGTGCTGCATAATCTCAGTTCTGACTGATAGAAATCAGCTGTGCTGGATGGTGGTGGTTTCTGTTCCTCAGCTTTGAGCATGGATGGGACAGTTCTGTTGAAATAGCTGAACCCTGGCCCAAAACTTCAGCTAAAACCAACCATTATTTGCTGAGTTTCCAGACAAGGTGGATAATGCTTTAAATTTTGTGTAGTTTTGAGGTTGGTTTCCACCAAATGTTGAAACACAGGCAGGATGTCTTCTGGTGTCAGGGTGTTTTTTTCATTTAAACTGAGAGCTGGAACTAAGAAACTGTTCAGTGTAGTGTAGGACATTTTCTGGCAAGATTCCCAGCCCTGTTGAAAGACATGAGTTTGGCATTTTGACTTAAATTCAAAATTCCCACCAGCTTTGAAGAAGCCTAAAAGCAGATTTTGACAACGTAACACATTCATGTAACTTCAAAATAGGTGATGTGGGTATTCTCTGGGCTTCTTGCCCTAGAATAATCAGGTCATTTTAGTAGATGTTTATTAGCATGACATTAAGCCTGAATGTCACTAAGAAAAGCCGAGAGATTTCATGGAGCATCACATGAGCTGAGTAGCTTAGTTGGATGTATAGAAACTGGCCCCATATCCAGGGCCAGCTAATAAAACCAATATAGCTGGCAGAGCATTGAAACCAAAGTTGTATTTTAAACGTCACACCAGCCAACTTGACTCCTCAAGGTTCTTCCTTGTAATCTTACTTTTTATTGCAAATTAGCCCATCAAAGCTATCTACAAGTAGCTGCAGTGGAGTGTATCTGTGCATTTAAATACAGGATGATAGCCATCTGAACTTCAATAATTACATTGTAGTAGTTTGGCTGAACAATTTAAATATCATAAATCTTTCTGTCAATGTAAAAAAGCCATCTTTCTGTCATCCAAAAATCTGCCCTTTTCCCCCTCTTCTTTTAAGCAAGTGGTTGCTGTAAAGTCTACTATTGAAGTGCTGAGGTTAGAGGGCTCAGCTGTATGACAAGCTGGTGGTTAAATGCCGGGGATGACATGCTTTCAGAAATGTTTTTTTGAAATTTAGTACATGAATAGTGTGGCTTAAAAAATGATTGTCAGCTAAAAGCAAAGCCTGCCTTGGAAAAGGAATAAATAATGACAAAGTGTCAAAACATTAAAAAAACCCAAACAAACAAAAGTTCCTGTAAATAGCATTAAAAAGTTCATTGACAAATATTTGACGTGTTTTATGCTGTGTCAACATTAGTTGAAACTCCTGGTATGTTTACCTTTGGTAATACTGTTTTTTTCCCTTAAGTAGGTTATTTATTTTTAATGAAACACAAGTAAAGAGACCAAGGAATTTCTGTCTACCCCCCCAACCCCCCTCCCGCCCAATGTAAGGCTCATTTGCTAATTGTGATCCAAAATGACAAAGAAGAGGAAGACTAAAATCCATTTTTAACTCCTAGGAAATACTGCAAGCATCTGAGTGCAAGTGTTCTCAGTGTAACAGCACAGCAGTAAAATTACATTGACCTCGTCAACTGTAACAGCTCTCATTTAGCAGCTACTACTCCACTTAGCATGGTACCATTCTGCAGTGATCATTATACTTTGAACTTACAGCCTAACTTGTAGAGAAGCAGAGCACCCATAGCTTCTTTTGATGTTGATGGGAAGTATGGGTGCTCAACAGACTATGAAAATTGAACCACTGTCATTCGGAACACCTTTAACAGAGGACTTCAGAGTGCCGAGATTAACACCCACGTCAGAGGTCAGACCCTGAGCTGGTGGAGGAGCCCAGACTAATGCTGACTCTCTGCCCATCGCTTTAATCAATAAACTGGAATTCAGGACTGCTGTGAGTAATGCTTTTGGGGGGTGGCGGGGACTTAAAGGAAGATGAAAAATGGTTATGGACCAGAAAACTTGGGAGTTAAGAGTGGATCAACACTTAAACTCCATTCCTGGCTCTTTTCCCAATAACCGTATGATGTTGGACATGCCACTTGTTCTCTGTATGCCTTTGTTTGTCTTCTGTGAAATAGGCTTAAGTCTTTT
>VYZV01027818.1:189938-207565 GCA_013401275.1 Pandion haliaetus | reverse complement strand
TTTTTTTCTCCACCTTTCTGGTGGCAAGCTGTGAAGGCTCCAGATTATAAAGTTGTTATTGTACCACAGAATTAAATGGCAGTTTTGTCCATGGATTTTTACATCACCTGCAATTAGGGCACTCACACTCCTGTTTTAGCAATACAGAATAGTGCTAATTCACATGTTGCTTTAATACAAATAATAATTTTTAAAAAAGCATAAAAAGGTGGCATATTTAGCCCAATTTGATCTGTCAAGCAGTGTTTTGAATTAGTGGACCACAGAAATGCTGTTCATTGTCACAAGGCTTGTTTTAGCTTGATCCTTAATTTATATAAAAAAACTCTTCATTTTTTAGTGTTCTGAATAAAAGACACACTTTAATTCTGTAGCCATTAAGCATCTAATCCCAAAATATTTTACTCGGAGTCAATAAGTAAGAATTGGTAAGTGATAAATATTACACTTTTGTTAGGAAGACATTCATCAGAGTCGATTTTTATACTCTCATTTTCATTCCCTGTAACAGAGTTTATTATGCAGATACAGACAAGTCTTTTGATAACAACAGTGGGAATGGTTCTGGTTTTACTCAAATTTTATTAGACTCTTTTTGAGCAATAATTCAGCAATAATCCCACAGTAGCAAATAGTTATGTAAGGGGCTGTGGTCTCCTGTGGGCTTATTACAGAGAGGGAGGTATTTCTTTACTTGGCATTACCACATAGTTTAACACTATTTCATTCCAAGAACACTAGAGAGTTTGTTTCTGATTTAAAGGTATCATTGCATTTACATTTTGGAAATTGAATGGTTTTGAAAAGATACCGGCTTGAACATGAGCGGGGTGGTTAGCTGATTGTTGGCTACTGCCAGTATTTGGTCTCTGTGCATGTGGTTACCCATTTCCCAATGCACAGGGGTGATAAATGCAAATATCAACATGTGATATTTTCCATTTACTCTGCCAAGTTGTAAACAAAGCTCTCGGTTGGATATGATCCCTTTTCAATAATAAAATATTTAAGAGCTACATAGAGCTTTTCATTTTCCGGGTGAAATGAAGCTAGATCGTGCCTGTTAGCATAGCCCTGGTATGGGACACACAGACGTTGTCCCAGAAGACTTCTTCCTTCAGAGACGTTCCCCCATGACAAGCAGAGCTCCTCTTCCTTGAGCCAGATACAGAACTGAAATGAAGAGGAAATGATTTTGTGCTTCTGCAAATGTGTTTTCTGACACATCAAAATGCTACCATTCTGCCTTAGGACAAAAGAAAGAATATTCCCAACAAAATATTGAAATAAAATTTGTGAAGTCATTCCACATCCCAAATTAGCTGTTGCAGAAGCACAAAAGGAGTATAGAAGCCATCCACTCCAAAATATGTTATAACTCTGGGCACCAGCTATTTGAATGAGAGCTGGAAAACACAGGGTCAATTGAGCTTTCTGCCCGACTTGAACATCGTTCTCCTAAATCTCGGGTGACAGTCAGTTTTTGTGTTTGTTGGGTTGGGGGTGGTTATAGGAGGTATTGTGGTGGGTTGATCCTGGCTGGACACCGGCTGCTCACCAAAACTGCTCTACCCGCCCCCCAGCAGACAGGGGAGAGAAAATATAGCAAAAGGCTCATGGGTCAAGATAAGGACAGGGAGAGATCACTCACCAGTTACTGTCATGGGCAAAACAGACTCGACTTGGGAAAATTAGTTTAATTTATTACCAATCAAATCAGAGTAGGATAATGACACATAAAACCAAATCTTAAAACACCCTCCCCCGACCCCTCCCTTCTTCCCAGGCTGAACTTTACTCCCAATTTTCTCTACCTCCTCCCCGCCAGCAGCACCGGGGGACAGGGTATGGGGGTTAGGGTCAGTTCATCGCATGTTGTCTCTGCCGTGCCTTCCTCCTCAGGGGCAGGACTCCTCACTCTTCCCCTGATCCAGTGTGGGGTCCCTCCCACAGCAGACAGTCCTCCATGAACCTCTCCAACGTGAGTCCTTCAGGAACTGCTCCAGCATGGGTCCCTTCCACAGCATGCAGTCCTTCAGGCACAGACTGCTCCAGCGTGGGTCTTCCGCAGGGTCACAAGTCCTGCCAGAAAACCTGCTCCAGCATGGGCTCCTCTCTTCACAGATCTGCAGGTCCTGCCAGGAGCCTGCTCCAGTGCAGGCTTCCCGTGGGGTCACAGACTCCTTCAGGCACCCACCTGCTCCGGTGTGGGTTCCTCCCTGGGCTGCAGGTGGATATCTGCTCCACCGTGGACCTCCCTGGGCTGCAGGTGGACAGCCTGCCTCACCATGGTCTTCCCCACAGGCTGCAGGGGAATCTCTGCTCCGGCGCCTGGTGCACCTCCTCCCCCTGCTTCTTCACTGACCTGGGGGTCTGCAGGGTTGTTTCTCTCACATGTTCTCACTCCTCTCTCCCAGCTGCAATTGTGCAGGGTTTTTTTTCCCTTTCTTATATCTGTTATCCCAGATGTGCTACCTCCGTCGCTGGT
This sequence comes from Pandion haliaetus, assembly GCA_013401275.1. NCBI lineage: Eukaryota > Metazoa > Chordata > Aves > Accipitriformes > Pandionidae > Pandion > Pandion haliaetus. The sequence continues at coordinate 205,077 of VYZV01027818.1, read as the reverse complement.
GGGCTTGGCCTTGGCCAGTGGCAGGTCTGTCTTACAGCCGGCTGGCATTGGATCTTTTGGACGTAGGGGAAGCTTCTAGTAGCTTCTCAGAGAAGCGTGTAGTCCCCCCTACCCCTCGCTACCAAAACGTTGCCACGCAAACCCAGTATAGGCATTTAAGTATTTGTCTTTCTCTGGACATTTCTGTACTTACATTCTCTCAGAATTTCCACATGGGAAATGGTTATCTCCAGCCTTGTTGCCCGCTGGTCATTCATGGGGAACAGGGATGCATCTTGTGCCCACCTGCAAGAGATTAAAATAAGAAAAAAAAAAAAAGTAGAGTATTTTTCTCCAAGACATGCAGTCTAAGGTGGATATGTGTCTTCATGCAAAATTGTGCTAGAAACTAGGCACGGTTTGTTTTCATCCTGTCCCTGGTAGTTGAAGCCAGTCCTGTGCATTCTAGCGAGCTTGACTTGAACTTGCTGCATCCAGAGGGGCACCTACCAGCAGTAGTTTTTGATAATGAACACAGTTTTTCATGAGAAATCCTGCATAGCTGTGTTAGATCTGTACTAACCCCAATTTAGCAAGCCTTGCTGCTGTGCCTCTGAAATAGTGTTATCTGCCGTTTCTGTCTTAAAGATGGGGTCGCTGAGAATACTTTATCATCAAACTTTATTTGGGCTCATCTAAACAGAGAAATCAGTAGGACTTAACAAAAAGAAACAACCAACCTTTGAATTTGAAGCAGAGTATTTCATATTAATGTTGTCATCTTTTTCTGGGAATAAGAAAAGCTTATTTCATACTAGTTTGGTTCTATTTCTGAAGTGCTTTTAGTTAGCTCAGTATAAAGAACTTTAATTTTGGAGTAAAATAGTCTCCTCAGGGAACTAGTTGGGAATGGCAATTCAGGAATAAGTGCCTGTGTGGACAACCTCTCTCCTCTTTAGTTATTTACTTTTTTTTAAGCCCCAATCTGCAGGATCACATCTGCATGCCTATTTAAAACATCATTTCCTTTGCACAGAAGCACTACTATGGCTAAAATTTAATTCTGATATTTAACTGAATGAAATTGCTTGCAGATGACTGTTTGAAAGAGAAACAAACCACATCCTTGTGTGCTGCTGCACTTTAGAGGATTTGCAAAATATTATACTAATGCAAAGAATGTGATCGCCCTCTGAAGAATCTGACTGAATAGTTTTATTTTACTCATTCAAATTACACCGGCACATTTTTCTTCAAAAATCATGTCTTGTTATTGTTGTCTTACAAATAGTAGCTAGCAGAAATTGCAGAGAGCAAATGTATCCAAAAGTAGTCCTGTCTTTTGTTTAGATTCATACTGAACGTACCACAGCACCTACTCAGTTTCAAAAACAGATAAAAATTGCCACGAAATATTTCAGAAATAATTGCAATGACAATTAAGCATTTTTCATGCATTATGCTGCTTTAGGTGACTGAAAACACCTTACATCTAAGAAGTTGGACTCAAGCAGGAGCAGCCGAGTTAGCCATGCTGGTCCACTCCGAACTGCACATAAATCACGTTACCAACATGAATAAGAACAGTTTCCTTTCAGATGGATGCAAAAGGGAGAGAAGGCATGAAGGGAAGTTGTTCCAAGTCAGTTGGCAAGCCTTTGGCAACAAGAATGCTTTAATTCACAAAACACTAAGGTTTTTACATCTTCACTGATACCTGGCATTGATTTTGAAATTGTTGGCCAACTGTTTTGAAGTCGTTCAGGTCACGTGAACTGCCTTTACCTGCATCTACCATATTATACAGCTTGTATACTCAGAGTTAATTCTGTTAACATTTCTATTTTTAAAAAAGCAGAAGCTCCATGAACTGCTATTTGGATAATTTGTGTCTCTGGGCTTGGTTTTGCTTCTGGCAGTGAAGGGAGTGCAGAGATATTAGAAGAAATGAGGAGTGGGCTATTGTAGGATTGCTGCTGCGTGCCTTTCTCTGCTCAGTTCACGTAGGACTGGCAGGGATGTAGGGGTGCAGTTTCTTTCTGAAGCTTAGCAGGGCTTCCAGCATCAGTGGGAGCTTGCACCTCTGCAGTATGTGTGGTTGGCAGGTACATGCCAGAGGTGCTTATCTGTGTGGCTGTAGCCAGAAAGGCGCAGCAGGACATATATCAGCAGTTTTCTGAGTTGAGGAGTTTCAATTTTCCTTCCCAACATCTCTGTCACAGAATCTGGGGATGTTTCTTCAGAGCTAAGTGAAGAAAGCCAGAACAGACGGTTTAAGTGGTTATACCAATGCTCTGTTTTAACCCTGTTGTAGTCTAACTTCGTCCCCTTTAGAGCCAGACGAACCAGGCAGTGCAGTGAAGCTTTGCCATTTTCCACTCCAGGAGCATCTGCAGTACCATCTACTACTAAAATCAAAGAGCTCTCAGGGAAGAGTTTTTTTCTGGTGATAGTCAATATGTAGTAGATTTGTATTCCGATCAAATCAGCCTGGGACCAAACTAAGTAATACTTTCTGCTAAAGGTGCTGTTCTCCTGGAAGGGCTGATAGTTTTGGTTGAACCTCTGCATACTGTGACTCCTCTTTGAGTAAAGGGTAACATATTGGTGGTAAGCTGCCTTACATTCTTATTTATAGCATTTGCAAGCTTTCTGTAGGGTAATTTTTAAAGTTGATCTCTCTTTTGCCTTTAATCTTTTTGTATGGTTTTACCCTTCTTTTTCCTTCTATTTATGGTTTGGGACACTTCTTTTGCATGAGATATCTGAGCTTTCTGAGCTGTTTCAGTGATCTTATTCCAGCCTCCCCCACTTGATTCTGTTCCACTCTTGCACTTTTGTTTTTCTCTATTGCCTCAGTGCATTTTTCTTCTCTGCAGCTTATTTTGTTTCCTCATCATCTTTTGGTACTCATTCTGCTTTTTCTTTCTCAAGGTGTACCTCACATCCAGGTTCCATCCCTGATTCCCTCCTCTCCCCTTACTTCTGAGTCCCCTCTGCTACTCTCTAGACAAATAAAGAAAGTGGGGGCAACTGGTATCAATTCTTTTTACTCTCTGACTCTGTTTTCCTTCTTTTGTCTTCTGTCCCCATTGAAGAGAACAAATCTCATCCTCTTTTCATAGTGCAATAGTTGGCATCCATTTAGTCTATTCTAATTTTATGGTGCTTTAATAGCAAGTTGGGTGGGGAGCTTGCAGAGAAAGGGAGAACGCAGGTCGACAGTATGTTGAGGTGTGTCCTCCCACCCTCTGAAGCCAGCTTTCTCACCCTGGATTCTGTGTGTGATACCAGAACACAAGTCCTGTTTGTGAGGGAAGGTGTTGGTGTTTCTGCAGTTAACCCAGAGGTGTCCAGCTGGGGCTGTCTTTCCTGGGCAGGACTTTTTCTTGGTGTTTGCTTTTCCAGCCTGTTTCCCTTCAGATAACATCAATAATAAAGCTTATGGTACAGCACAGAGCTCCCATAAGGTTTTAGGGCTTGTTTCCAGGCTCGATTCACCAAGCTACTGGGTCCTCACAGTTATCACTAATTCTTATCTTTAGGGCAGATGTTTCAGAGGGGCACTCAAAGAGAAGCTTTCATAGCTTTAGGAAAACAATCATGTATATGAATTAACATGCTGCTGTAGATGAGGTAATTAATTAGGCAAAAGAAAACAGTCTTTAGTACTTTGCTCTGATAATTAACAATAGTAAACCTGCCATTGGTAATCTACTACTGTGTGCTGGGAACAGAAAATTTCAGTTGTTCAACATCAACCTGTGAGCTTTTAATCTGTTTGCAGGCTTTTTTTTCCAATAATCCTTTATCAGCTTGCACTAAGGTGAAGCACATGAGCATGGAGGCCTTTCTCAAGATGCTTACTTAACCTTTAAAAAACCACTGACATTTACAGGAGGTGCCTCTTTCAAACCAACAGACCACTTTTACACCACGCTACTGTGCATGATGAGCAGAGTGTCTCCGAACGCAACCAGCACAGCATTAACAAAGCCTCACAGTGTGGGAGTCCCCCAGTGTCATTATTCTGTGAACCATTTTGTAGGAGAAAGATCTAAATATAGATCATGTCATTAGTAAACCCTCAGCACTTGATTCCCAGACTGTTTGGCCAACAAGCCTAGCATGTTGGCACTGCACAGGTCGGTCTCCAGAGATCTCTTTTCGTTTTGGCCAACTGCAAAGGTGGTGTGTTGTTGTTCCTTGTCTGAAAAGTTGTTTTTTGAGTTTAAGGTGCAAGTTTGTCCTTCTGATGCTGAGGTTATCTGTTGATGGTCGAAATGAGGGTCATCTAAACTTCAGCAAGTCACAAGGGGTGTATACATATATCACTAGTACTTAAATCAGTGGAAGTAGTCCGTGATCTCTGAAATCAGACAAGATGTATTAAACTAGATGTGTAGCTTCTAATGATGTACCAGATGCAGCAAGTTGAATACAATTTCTATAGTACACAGTAAATTAAAAAGTGTGAAAAAGAAAAGGTTGTTAGTAGTTTACACAGGGTTCCATATTGTGAAGTGAACATGCACTAGGTAATGATGTGACTCTCTGGTATCTTATCCAGTGATTTGTATGAAAAGTTCATTTCAGTGCCTTTATCTATTTTTCACTGGTGGGCATGAATGAATGACAGATTCATGGCTTATGTGTTAAATACGATACATATATATCTATGTATTTTTTTTGAAATAGCGCATTTTCAATGCTGCTTTTCATGTACAGCCCCTCTAAGGACTAAATAGACCGGGATGACTCAGTGGGGGAAGAGAAAGAGGGGAAAGACACAGCTGTAAATAAGGTTTTATATGTAGCTCTTCTGAAACTACAGCCAAGGTTTAAATGCTTGATTTTTGAGATACTTGTCAGATGGCATACCAAAATGTAGTGCTTTGTCTTAAAGGGATTCTTTAAAGCTGTCTTTTGTACATCTCTAGTTACCATATACTTAAAATTTAATAATAGTGATGGTGTTTTAAAGTACTGCATGTTTCACGGAGTTAAATGCAGGGGGGAAAGAAAATCTAGTAAGTCTGTCAGTGAGGAACAGCAAACTGAATTTGGAAGCTCGGCACCTTCTGTTGTATTGGGTTAGAAAGCGAGTCTTTAAGTACAGTCATGATGGGACAGCAAGGCAGTGATATATTTTGCCATACCTGCAAATAGTTTGCCAACTAAGAACTGGCGGGTGGTGCACCTTTAAAAAGCCTTTTTTTTTTTTTTTTTTATCTTTTCCTTTAGAGTGGGCTGAAAGCATAGTAGGAAGTGTGTTAACTGGATACTTCCCTTTTATTAAGTCTGTGGCAAAAGGAATGATAAAGTTTTGTACCACTACAAAAAGCGAATCCTTTTCTGTTGGGCTGACACGTCAACCTGTAGTAAGGGAGCATGTTAGTCACAGCAATTTTATGGTTGGTAAAATCTAAAAGCAGAGACTTCCACTGAGCGAGTATGTGTGTTTCCATTTGGGATTCACTAAGGAGGAAGGCAATTAATGACCCTCTTCTGGGAAAAGGAAGGAAAAAAAACCTGTTAGGGATATTCCAAGGTGTTTGCTCCTTTCCCTCAGGGGCTGTGAGACTCGCCTGTCAGTGCTGCTTGGTTGTGAGCGTGTTGAGCTGCTGGTTGTGGAAGAGGGTGTCCTTCCTGCTTGTCAAATGGGCAATCAGCTTGGAACCTCAACTCCACCTGCAATTTGTGAAATTTCTTTAGTAACAAGTAGCTGCTCATATTTCTTTTAGAAAGGTGCTAACAAAAAAGAGTTAACTTTTTCTGTACGTTAGTGTTTATGCTGAATTTTTGGCTCTTTTATTTATGCAGTTGGCTTTGCCCCTGCTGAGACTGTCCTTGCAAATGAACAAAAAGAAGCAGAAACCCCTTTAATTTGATGGGTTAACCCCTTAGGCTTGTTTTTGTTGGGTTGTTTTTTTTTTTAATTTCTTTTTTGTAATGAGTCCACGAGAGTATTAGTATGTCAGTGCCCTTTAAAGCCTACAGTCGTACTCAATGAGAAGTCACATAACTAATTAATAAATCTCATTCTGTTTTTCTGACCTTTTACTGGGATCTGTGGCCTTTGCCTGACTGCTGGCTTTTGCAGGTAGTTTAAAAGCTGGTTTTTTTCACTAGTATTTATCTCAGCACAGTGGTGATAGCCTTAGAACAGCAGTGCTGGATCAGGACCCCATAGTGGCAGATGGAATATGAGTGCATAACAGAGGGAGATCTCTTCCACTTAGAAGTGGGTGGGTTTTCTCTTCCACGTTACTGGTGAAACGCAGAGAGAAACTGAATTAAAGTTTTGTCAAGTTAGGAGACAACCCCACAGACACTTTGCATTACAATGTCTTTGCTTACAGTTGATTACCTCGTATGTATTCTGCTGGGGAGTTCAGTCAGAAATAAATCCACAGCTGAGTCTTAGTCATATGTCCTAACCTTGTGTTTGCAAACAGTATATTGTGCCTTCAGAAATAGCAGTCCTTAGCTTTAGAGGAGACTTACTATTTTAGAATATTTTCTTGTTTCTTGTTTAAAATGGTTGGGGAGAAACGAAACATGAGCCACTGCTGATGACTGGGCTGTACTTCACAATCAGAGACACAAAGATGCAGTACCTGCCCATCGGACAGTGATGCTTTGCTCCAGTTTGCTTCCATGAATATTGGCTCTAACTATTAAAAATCTGCAAATGTCTCCTTGCTGCAGTGTTCATGGGTATGTGAAGGTGAGCAGCAGCTGAGAGTCAATAAGACATTTCTCTTTCCATGAACTGCTATGGATTACCTAGCAAAACTGTTTCAAGTAACTTTAATTCCTCCTTTGGGAACCAACTGGCAACAATCACTGTTGGAGGGAGAACAGTGGGAAAGATGGACTTCTTGTCTTCTTTGCTGCAGCAGTCCCTCTGCTTGGTGCTTTTCAGAAACCACTTAGCATCCCTTCTTTCCTTGTCCTTCTCTATGCTGTGTGAGCCTTTCACATGCCCTTTGGCTATTTGCACGTTGTTCCCAAGGGCCACCATTTCTAGTTCAGTTCTTATGTGTCAATCAATTCTGTCTCTGCATTGATTTGTGCTGCTTCCCCATTCCCTTCCTCCATGCTACCTTCTACAGGCTCTTTTATATCTCCCTGGCTCCCCGGCCCCCGTGCTGCCCCAGGGCTTCTTTAGGCTGTTCTGGCTATTTGCTCTAGGGTGTTTAAGGCTTCTCCTAAAGCTCTTGTGCACCAGTCCTGATGCTTCAGGCTTCCTAAAGCTTTGCCATCCCTTTCTTTCACGTCTCCTGGCCATTTTCAGCTTCCTGAGGTGACTTACACTTCCTCTCTGTCCATCATGTGTTTTTCTTCATAGTTTTTGTTTCTCCAGTCACTTTATTTTCTGCTCATCTTCCATTCCCTATGAATCCATTAGCAGTCCTTGCTTTTACTTTCCTTATTCCCTCAGAGAGGACTTTAATGTTCAGACTTCACGCCCACCCAGCTCATGCTCCTTTTTCTTCAGTTTTGCAACTCTTCTCTGAGCTCATGACCAAAACCCCCTTGTGATGGGTTAACCCTGGCTGGACATCAGGTGCCCACCAAAGCCCTTCTATCACTCCCCACCTCAGCTGGACAGGGGAGAGCAAATACAACAAAGGGCTCCTGGGTCGAGATAAGGACAGGGAGAGATCACTCAACCAATTACCATCATGGGCAAAACAGACTCAGCTTGGGGAAAATTAACTTAATTTATTGTCAATCAACCAGAGTAGGGTAATGAGAAATAAAACCAAATCTCAAAACACCTTCCCTCCACTCCTCCCTTCTTCCTGGGCACAGCTTCACTCCCGGATTCTCTACCTAACCCCCCAGCGGTGCAGGGGGATGGGGAATGGGGGTTACGATCAGTTCATCACACGTTGTTTCTGCTGCTTCATCCTCCTCAGGGGCAGGACTCATCACACTCTTCCCCTGCTCCCACGTGGGGTCCCACCCATGGGAGACAGTTCTCCATGAACCTCTCCAACGTGGGTCCTTCCCACGGGCTGCAGTTCTTCACCAACTGCTCCAGCATGGGTCCCTTCCATGGCGTGCAGTCCTTCAGGAACAGACTGCTCCAGCGTGGGTCCCCTGCAGGGTCACAAGTCCTGCCAAAAAACCTGTTCCGTGGGCACCTCTCTCCACAGATCTGCAGGTCCTGCCAGGAGCCTGCTCCAGCGTGGGCTTCCCACGGGGTCACAGCCTCCTTTGGGCACCCACCTGCTCCAGTGTGGGGTCCTCCATGGGCTGCAGGTGGATATCTGCTCCACCGTGGACCTCCCTGGGCTGCAAGGGGACAGCCTGCCTCATCATGGTCTTCCCCACGGGCTGCAGGGGAATCTCTGCTCTGGAGCCTGGAGCACCTCCTGCCCCTCCTTCTTCACTGACCTGGGTGTCTGCAGGGTTGTTTCTCTTACATGTTCTCACTCCTCTCCGGCTGCCATTTCTGTCTCCCCGCAACTTTTTTCCCTTTCTTAAATACGTTATCCCAGAGGTGCTACCACTATCACTGATTGGCTCGGCCTTGGCCAGCAGTGGGTCTGTCTTAGAGCCAGCTGGTATTGGCTCTATCAGACATAGGGAAAGCTTCTAGCAACTTTTCATCAGAAGCCACCCCTGCAAACCACCCCCGCTACCAAAACCTTGCCACACAAACCCAATACACCCCTTATATCCCTCTGTGCTTTCTGGTTCAAGGAAACCTCTCTTGCCATGTTGTTCTGGCTGCCTGTATTATCGCTGCCTCCTGAGGTGGTAACAGCAGCTTTTAGTCCTCTCTTTGCAGAGCTGCGTATTTCTGTGAAAAGTTGTTTCATGTTAACTTTTTTTTCCTTAATCATCTTCATCATCAACTGAGTTCTGATATTGCCAGGTTCCCTAAACTAAGGATACTCTTCGTGCTTAATGCCATTGAAACCAAAATGTAATTGCATTCCTTTGCCATCTATTCCATGTTAATCCTCCAAAAGAAGTGTTTCAGCCATCATCTGAGCCAGTGGTTTTAGTATAGACTGTGAAAACCTCGATCTTTAATTTTCTGCATGGAAGCAGAAGGGAGAGGGAAGAGATGGACTGTGCAGTTCATCTGCTTTGTAGCAGATATGCAGTGAATTCATGTGCATTACCAAATCAGTGTGTTGTGTTGAGGAATGAAGGAAAGCAGAGAACTATACCAGGATTAAGCTTTCTTTTGAACTGACATGTAAATCCTTTCAGTTACTAATGCTAGATTCCCTTTTGACCATTGCTGAACAGAAGTCTGTATGCTGACTTGTCCCAGCTAACAGGGGTCTGGTTCAAATTGCTGCATGGAGATGACAGAAAGAAAGCTAGCCTGATTTCATACTAAAATCTACTGATATACTCCAGCAATTGTGATATCACTTTTGTCTCAATGAAGAGAGAGATTAGAAAATGAACAGCCAGATAGTGATATACTGGAAGGTTGACATAATTCATGGGCAGGAGAAATAGGATTGTTTTGCCAGTCATCCCATTTTGAGGGATGTTGAAGGCTGTTGAGAGGAGTCCAAAAAAAACCCTGAGAGAGTAAATGAGAAGTTTTCTGCAGATCAGCCATCCTCAGTGTCTTAGAAGCTGCAATAACCTGTCACTGTTGTCTTCGTCCTGAAGCATATCTTGAACATGTTGGATGAGAGGAAGAAGCTGGTGAGGCGGGGTCTCTGCTCACCATCCATCTCCAGTGCTGTTTTACATCTCCCTTCCTAACTTGGCTGTTTCTTTTGCTTTCTGTTTAATGAGAGTCTCACCTCTGGCTCTTACAATGGCACTGTGAGCCTGTAACTGGAGAAGCAGTGAAAAAATGGTGCTTTAAACAACCTGATGTAGGTAGGGCACGTCTCTGTGCCCCAGGGTCTGTGTATGGCTGGTTAGAGCATGTGCTGTGCAGTTGTGTGGTTGTCAGCCAGTCGTAGTGTAAGGGTGGAAGCCACATTTTTCTCTGCTTTGCTTTCTTTCCTTAGCCTTAGATCATGTTTTGATCTTGTCTTGTCTTCAAGAGCATAGGTTCAGACTGTAGTGAGTGGTGTAAGTGCAACAGTTCCAGCCAGTCCCACCTGACTTCTCCCTGTGTCCCCTAAAAAATGTCTGTCACCAATCCCAGTTGAAACATTTCAATGTAGTTGTGCTTCCTTGTAAACTCTTCACAACTAAAGGGAAAAGCAAGAAGTGTCACTTGAAACAGAAGCCCTACTTAAAGCATTGCAAAATGTAATGTACTAACAGGTTTTCCTAAATCTTTAACAAAAGGTTATTTAAAAAGAGTTCAGCTGCTGTTGCCAGGGGACTATGTATGCTAGTGTCTCTGTTATGGTAAACCTTTAGCTGCATTTGTCTGCTTAATAGCTGTTGATGACAAGGTTGTGTTCACACCTTTGAATTTCTGGGCACTTGTGGCCACTAGAGACCAACCCCACACCTTTTGTCATTCATATTGCTCCTAAAAACTGACTTCCCTCTGTTGTGCACAGAGAGCTGATATGGCTGAATACAAGCTCTGCTCATGTACATGTACATCCAGTCATTCCCTCCTCCCCTCTTTATGGTGTCTCTCCTCTACTTGTTGAGTGTTGTAAGCACTAAATACATATCTCTTAGCCCTTCCTACATAACAATAACTACTGGCAATATCTAAGTGATTTTCAGGTAGATTCTAGCTCAGTTGTCCAAGGTATTTGGATCTATTAATTGGGACTCATAGTCTTGGATTTTCAAGGAAAGGCGATTCTCATACAACTGAAGAACTCAGAGATGTTTTGTGTGGTTTTAGTAATAATAGTTTGCTTGCCTTCATCCCTTATTGTTTTTTCTGTATGATTCAAGACTGCAGGCCAGAGTTAATCTGTCCCAATATGATGATGACTGAGCTAGAATCTAACTTGAAGACGTTCAGGCATTGCCATTAGTTATTACTATGCACTGAGATCTTCAGTGTGAAGAGGAATGGGTTTTATTTTTCATCTGCCCTGGTCTTAAACACATAGTTCTGCTTTGGAACAAGATTGCCTTAATATCTCTGTAGGATGAAAACAGATACCAGAAATAGAAGCAGACGCAATGTAAAATTGCACTGGATGGTTGTTGTTCCCTTGTTTCATACACTGTATGTGTACTGCTTTCTTGGCAAAGGGCTGAAATTATGTACTATCTATCCAGCTCTCAAACACCGACCTGTGTGCAGAGAGAACCAGTTTGTACAGCTGGTGTAGGCATCAGGTAAGGTGACAGAATTCAGGAGGTGTGCAAAACTCAAAAAGACTTCTTTGTTTTGTTTTTTTTACTATAAATGTGCAGTTTGTGTAAGAGCAAGAATAGAGCAGCATGTTTTTATCTGCTCCTAGGCCAGAGAAAGCCTTGCTTTGATCTTGCATGCATATGATTGAAAGATTTGGAACTGAGGGCTCTCTTCTCAGTCCAGCCTGCGTTATATAAACAATTTTGTTTATAGTTGATTTGCTGTCTGTCCTGGTTTCAGCTGGGATAGAGTTAATTGTCTTCCTAGCAGCTGGTACAGTGCTAAGTTTTGAGCTAGGTATGAGAGGAATGTTGATAACGCACTGATGTTTTCAGTTATTGCTCAGTAGTGTTCAGTCTAAAGTCAAGGCTTTTCAGCCTTTGATGCCCAGCCAGCAGGAAAGCTGCAGGGGCACAAGAAGCTGGGGGGGAACACAGTCAGGGCAGCTGACCCAGGGTGACCAACGGAGTATTCCATACCATATGACGTTTTAGGAACTGCGGCGGGCGCGTTGCAGCTGGGGGACTTCCGGGTTGGTCGGTCGGCGGGTGGTGAGCAGTTGCGTTGTGCATCACTTGTATATTCCAATCCTTTTATTATTGTTGTTGTCATCTCATTAGTGTTATCATTATTAGTTTTTTTTTCTGTTCTATTAAACCGTTCTTATCTCAACCCACGAGTTTTACTTCTTTTCCCGATTTCCTCCCCCATCCCACTGGGTGTGGGGGGGGAGTGGGTGAACGGCTGCGTGGTGCTTAGTTGTTGGCCGGGGTTAAACCACGACACTGTCTTATATGGTAAACTAATTCTTTGAAATGTATAGTGTGATCCCATATATGGGAGAGGAGATGGATTTTTTGCTGACAGTGTAGTATCTTCTTAATCTTTGTTATTCACAGATGTTAATAGCCACTTAAAAGCATACTGAATTTAGAGAAATCAAGTGGCTTGTCATAGCAGCGGCTGTTAGCATTAGGGGATATTTTCTGTGTATCTTGTAAGGTGTTTGGAATGAATTTAGCAGGAGTTACGTTCCTGAAAATGTTGTATTTGTCTTAGTGGGTTCCAGGTCATAAGAGCCAATAGCTGTGTCGAGAGTCTTTGTTGTCTTGTAGTGATGAATCCCAAGGATGAAGCTCTGCAGTGTTACCCCATTCTTTATATAACTGCACAGGTGACAGGTAAAAATCTGGTAAAATTGTTTCTTTACTTTCTTTTGTGAACCTGTCAGTGGCGAGCTGGCCTCAGTGATACTGTGATGATGAATGTGACATAGTATTACCATATGTACCATATGTACAGCTCAATAAAGAACATGAAAGACTAGAGGGAGCAGGAAGAGAATAGGTCTGTACAGGGTGAAAGCAAGCTGTTATTAATAATCTGGTCTCAGCTCTAAGGAGTCGGAGCAGCACAGATTTTTGTGGCACCACAGACTGAGTGCTAAGTCTGACACAGCATTGTACATGTGTGCATACAACGTTTTTCTTGCTTTCGTAGGGCACGTTCTATATTTAGGCTGAATTCATGTGTTTTCCACCTGGAGTACAGAGCAGTGAGATTCATTATGACCTTTAATTCCAGGAAGTTACAGTATATAGACATTTTCTGTTTCTTCTGTGCAGGGAAAGCTAATAGTTTCCAACTCATGAAAAGTTCTGCTCCCTACACATTGCTCTGCCTGTTTTCTTGTCTAACCTGGGGAAAAATCCCAACTCAGCCATAGCTGATCTAACTTTTACCAGGGATGTAATCACAGAAGATAAATAAGCGTTAGCAGTTGAATTAATCAGACTTTATATTGATGGAATGTGCCCTTCAGGTAGGGAAAATCTCAGTGTGTTCTTGTTGGGGATCACTGTAGATTGCTTAATGGCAATTCAGGCTGTTCCTGAGTATAATCAAGGTTTATTTGATGCCAGGAGCTGCTTCAGTGATTAACTTTCCACCCTGCTGCAAAGCTAAATTTGTGGCAAGGGGACTGGCCCTTTACCTAGAAGGGAGATCATCATTCTGTCAATACTGCAAATATCTTGAAACTTTTCACAGTGATCTTGTTGGGATGCAGTGTTTTTCAGGCCAATTCTGCACCGATTAAAATAGACAAGTATCTTAAGATTGACTTCAAATATGAGTTCCATGTAAAGGAACCTACAGTGTGTTCATTTGAAGCTGACTGTTAGTCTAAAAGTGTGTGTAAGTGTTTCCCTGCCCTGGGAGGGGAAAGAAAAGCTTAGTAAGTGAAGATCAGGAGCGGCACTTTTGTACAAAACTTGGGGCTGTCTTGAAAGATGGAGGTTACAGTCCTTATTGGTCTTTATCTTTGGCCTTCATTGCTCAGTGCTGTTTTTCCTTATTTTCTTCCTATCTGTCAAATGTCAGCAAGTGAGCGTGAAATGCAGTGGGTGATCTTCAGACTGTATTGAACCCATATGGGGGAGTGGAGCTGGGAGGAGAGCGCTACGCCTGCAAAGTCAGACCAAATGTTTTTAGAGCAGAGTAGAAGGTTTAGAAGTGCTCTCATCCTGGAAAATCTCCAAGGCAGATCACATTTTTGGGCTTTTTCTTTCCTTAATGGAAGTTGAAGCTGAGACATTGGTACAAGTGTATTTGGTGCTTGGGAGGCTAAACAAGGAGAAATGTAAATAAAAACTCAATAATCCCTCACCGGGGGGAACTAAGGAGCTTATCTGATTGGTTACAGCATGGAAAACACATCAGAAACACACATAAATCCAGAAAAGACTGTGGGGTTTTCTTTTTTTTCTTTTTAAATCCAGTTTGAATCTTTTTAAACACTTAAAGGGCAGATAAAATGAGCAGCTATCATTTGAAACGAAGGAAAAACTGATATGCTTGAAAGGAAAATGTCAATGCCACAAAAATATCATAGCCCTGTAGATTAAAGAGAGGCAATTTATAATGTCAGGTGACAGCATAAAGCTGTTAAACATAGGGACTTTATAAAAAACATGGCTGTTGTCAGAGTTTGATAAACTGGCCTGAACGGTGTATAGTGAAACTGAATTTTTCATACTTTCCTGCAAATGCAAAACTACATTCAGGCATGTATTTCTGCAAATGTGGTTATCAGAGGTGAGTAATTTGTTCCATCTCATTAAAACTTGTTTCCTCAAAGCTGGAACATCCATTCCCTCAGTAGCTCTTTCAACTGGTTTCCATAGAGGCTGTAGAGAGTGGCATCTTCTAATTTGCCACTGATAGAAATTGTTACTTTTATTCCATGTCCCATGTTCTGTGTTGCACACATAGAGAGGCATACAGGGACAAACTGCAACCATAGAACGGAGCACGTGATAAGGAGAAGAAAAGGAAGCGTGTTTAGTACATAAAGCGTTATCCTCTTCATTGAGTTGCCTTTCATTGACATTTGTATCGTTTGGTCTTTATCATTCAGCTTATCACCGCTCTAGTAAAAACTTGGGGAAGTACCAAAGATGCTTTGAATGTTAGTGTTACATACTATGGAGATTTATTCTTTCCACTACTCAGGAGACTGCTTGCTTTTGACAAGAAAAGAAAATGGAAGTGGAGGGATTGTCTTTGTTCCTCCAGGATTCAGGAGCCTTTTCCCATCATATTTTGCTGATCCTTAGCCCTTGTTATATGGCATCTGGGAAAGCCAGGCAGGCTTTCCGCCACCCAGGTCTCTCAGAGGGCATGTATGCCCAGAAGCTTCTCTCTCCTTCCTCTCATATCAATCTCGTAAAAGCTATTACACCTCCCTGAAATCCTTTCTTTCTTGTCTCTTCAGCTTGTCACGGCTAAAAACATTCCTACTGAAATAGCAAATACATGCTGTACTTTTATATGTACTTGCATTTAAAACCAAAAAAAAAAAAGAAAATTAACTTGTGCTTTTTT
>VYZV01027818.1:166880-181168 GCA_013401275.1 Pandion haliaetus | reverse complement strand
CAAAAAAAAAAAGGCAGCAAAAGCAAAATTGGCTCAGTCAGTATTTATTGGCAAATTAGTGTTCCTAAAGACTTCCTTTTGCTTGTTCTTTTCTAGAGCTTGGAGAAATAAGATTTCACGTAATGCATCTGGGATTGGATTACTGGATTGAATTTCGCAAAGTACACTAGGGATAGCAGAGCCTGTTTAGAAAGCAGCTAAGCCCCTCTAAGTCAGTAAATATTCAATTCGTGACAGTCGATGAGGAATTTTTTTGGTGTTTTTTGTTTTGGGTGGTTTATTTGCTGTTGGATGGTCATGTTTCCTTTGAGGTGTTTTATCAAGGTTTATTAAGCCTTTGGTGGAGGGGATGGCGGGATACAGCCTTTCTCTGAAAAACAGGGCGGAAAAAAGCATCTTGGAACGTGATGTCTCTTGGCCAGCTTGCCTGTTGAACACAAACATTAATTCTTAAAGGAGCCCTTCAGCTGAGTTTGTATGTTGTGACCATTTCAGAAAGCCGCATAAACATGAAGACGGTCAAAATTTATCAAAGTTGAGGTTGTGCTTGGTTATTACTTTGCATCTGGTCTTTTGTGTACTCAAGAGCTCCTGTTCCTCCCCTCTCGCCCTCCCCCTTCTCTCCTGCTGTGAGTTGAGGTTTTGGTCCTCAAAACCAGGCCAACCACATTATTATGGTGCAGATGGCAATAATCTCTGTGTGTGATTCTGATAACAGATCTCAGGACGCAGCAGGGTTTGGGAAATTCCAGCTCTGTTGCAGGGATGGATCTCATCCCAGAAGAACAGTGTCTGAATTTAGATTCTGTTTCTCTCTGTATAATTGGCCTGAATTTTTTTCTGGTCTTCCTTTTCTGTTTCTCAGGCCAGTGGTACTGTGTTGCTGGTGCTCCTGGTTTTTAATGCTTGGAACTGATATTTTTTTTTTTAAGAGAACAGCAGAGAAGTTTGCACAGTGCTATGCTAGCCTAATTAAGGAGAGGTCTGTGTGTATGAACCTGAGGAGGAGCTGGGCTAAGCTAGAGGGAAAGGAGAAGCCGGAAGGCTGGCAAATTTCTCAGTGTGTAGAATAAGTTTTGGTAAGTCATCAAGAATGCAAGAAAGCAGGAAAAAAACAATTCTGAAGAAGGTAAAGAGTGCCGTGGGAGGAAACCGTAAAATATGTGGTTGGAAACCCTGTATAGTGTCTTTTAAAAAGAGTCCTATGCATCCTATAATAGTCCTGAGAGGGAGGTTGCTAAGTGTGATATGTGAGAAGACTGTATCTTCCTCACCCTTAAATAGGAAATGGGCAGAGAAGCAAAATGCTTTTGCTCTTCTAACAGGAAGAAATAATGGTTTTCTGGGTGAGTTTAATGCTCTCAGCAAATCTTTGCAGCTTATGTTTTTACATTATAGTCATTTTCTTGAGTCAGACATCCCTGCTGCCTGTTAAGTAAACACAGAAAGCATAGATTATCAGTTAAGAGTATCGACAGCATTTCAAGTGCTATCAGAGAACATTTAATTCAGTTTAATTTTGTGATAAATCTCATGTTTAATCCTCTGGTTGCTCTGTAATCATGTCTCTATTGATCTTTTCTGAATGACTGCATGCAGTTTAATAAACTTTGCCATTAACCCAAGCTTTCTAAAGGGGGAGATTGATTCCAGTATCAAGTCCAATAGAACCAATAAGTACCTGAACATCATTAAATCTGTCTATTATAAAACATTTGCATTAAGATCAAAGTAAATGTATAGAGGTGAATTTGCAGCTTATTAGAGAAAGAGTTTGCAATCGGAAAGTCTCAGTATGTCAGTCAAAATCAGCAGCAGTTTTCAGCCTGGCTGATTCAAGCTGACACCTCCTTTCATTTCTTATTTCTCAAATCCGTCTTTCATCCTATTGAGCAACCTCCCTCCCTCTTTTCCCAGCCGTAATTATATCCTTTAATTTATTCCATCTTTTTACTCGAGGCATTTGTTTAGTCCAGGGTTTTGAGGTCACTTTTGCCTCATAATAAAACAACAGAGTTTGGGTATCTTTTCGAAGTATTGGTTTGGATTTTCCGCCCTGAACTCCTTTTGTAAGGAGTGCCCTAGTTACATGAGACGTAAAATAGGCTAGGGAATAGGGCACAGGTTATAGAATTGAAAAAAAGGGATGACCTTCTCAAATTCCTTCTTCTAAGGCCTGTTCCTCACAGGGACTCACGTACTCCAAATGCCGAAGTGTATTTTTCAATTTGGCCCGGATCCATAAGGGTATGTAAGAGCATTGCTTACATAGGGACTTAATACCAGCTGAATTGCATTGAAACGAAGCACCTGAATTCCTTGTGACTGAAAGTGCATTGGTGGCTTTGGGAGCATCTGTGCACCTCTGTGATGTTGGGCAGGTGAATGGTCCCTCCAAACACAGTGGGTCTGACTCTTGGGAAGTACAAGGGAAGAGGGGACTGGCACAGGCTGACAAGAGACCATCTCTCGTGCAGTTTTGCTGTTTGGTGTTTTGTCAAAGCAGTGCTGCTCTTCCAGAACAGCTGGTAGGGGATGTTCAAGGGCTATGGGGAGCTTAGAAAGGAAACTGCCTGCAGTCTCTTCTTCCCTTTCCCCCCACTTTTCATTCCCGTGCAGGCATCAGTTCTCAACCTGCAGGAGAACAAAGTGTCTTTGTTGATTTCAAAGGCTGCAACTTGTGTGGAGAGAGTCCTCGGTGGGGGGAATGATAGCAGGAGAGCACTCCTCCTGAAGCAGAGGCACTGGCTCAGGGCAGAGGAGGAGGATACGGGGAGCTGGTGGTGAGGGAGACAGGAGGAGGCTGACCCTCCTGGATGGGGATGGAGAGTGGGAGCTGTCTGGAGTTAGGATGAAGAACAGGGAAGGGGAAATGCTGTGGCCTCTCTGTGTTAGGAACAGGAAGAGGGCATGCAGGGAGCCTATAGGTGTGAGAGGGAAAAACATGAGAAAGCAAGAACCAAATACACATACATGCAGCTGAGCGATAGCAGTAAGACTGTCCTGAATGAAGGGCAGAGAAAGGGAGATGTAAATGCTCTCCTTTTCCAGTAAGGGTAGTGGAGAAGACATGAAAGACATGACTTTCCTGTCCCACACATCAATTAGAGGAGAACAGGGAGATGCAAGAAGTACTTGCTTGGCAGGAGGCTTGGAGGAAGCCCCTGGGTTTGGAGAGGAGGAGGGGTGAGAGGCAGGGAACAGGGCTGCAGCAGTCCCAGTGGGCATCCCGCAGGAGCACGCTGGCTGTGGTTGTTTGGCATGATGAAGTTGAAGGGCCATAGAGGCTTGGAAGAGGAGACAGTGACTTTGCTACTGTTTCCAAGATAAATTCACGAATAGCGCAAGCCCTGGGAACTTTTATGGTGTGTAGCAGTTGGACACTGTTGTATTTCTTATCCAGAAGATGGCTGCCTTGATCTAGGTCTGACCGGAGAGAGATGTGCCAACCACTCCATGAATCTACATCACCTTTGCAGTGTCTTGTTTGCTTTTTCTAAGCATGTGTGCAGCCCCCTTTGTTCCTGTGGTGCCTGATCCATTTAGCTCTTTTAAGTATTTAGCATTACGAGGCACAGATGAGATAGGATGTAGTTTTACTTCCATTTCACAGATGAGCACTGCTGCATGGAAGGGCTAAAGGCCCAAACTCACAGAGCCATTTATTTCCTTTGGAAAACCAGTCAATAGGAATTAAACTGTTTTAGGCCTCTGAATACCCGCTTTGTGGATAGGGGCTTAGCTTACTGCTGCAGGTCACAGAGAGAGTCGGTGGAAGATCAGGAATTTCAACATATGTCTCCAAGTACCCACATTAATAACTTACCATCTCAGTCCGGCCAGCTCTAGTCCTATGCCTGGCAGGGTACAAGTTGTGATAAGATCAGACAGGAGAGATTTGGATACCAGCACCAAGCAGCAGCTTAGAAAACAGATCTTTAATAGAAAAGGTTTCCTTCCAAGTGCAGACTGATTCCTGCTTACAGTTCTAATTCTCTTCCACATATTCCATAGCTCTCAAGAGATGCATTGCAGAGCTTTGTCTGCTTCCTGCTCCAGGCAAGTTTTTACAGAGACAGCAGTTTGGATGCTTCCTACAGAAGAAATGGTTACAAGTTCAGTTCAGACAGCCGGGTATATGATAAGCGTGGTTTGAATGTAAGTATTGCTCAAGCGGTATGATTCACAGTTTTTGTAACTCCTTGCAAGTTTGCTGAAGGCATTAGCAAAGCTCTTGACTTGAGATGTTCTGTTTTGGAACCGGATCCTCTGACTGTGCATCCCTACCAAGTTAAATTTGTAGTTTCTAGGTGGCTATAAACAAGAAATATTACAGAAATTGCTTTTCCAGCCGCTGAATAGCCCTGAATATTAGATGACACTTCAGTTTTAAAAGATCTATCCACAGAGTAGGTTAAAAAAGTTGAATATTTGCAGAAGACATCATATTTTCAGCCATGGCACAACTGTGAAGGAAATTTTCTTTTCCTTTTTCTCTGGTGTATGAGGTACCTTTACAGGGTCTCTGCCCTGTAATGAAACTGGAGAAAGTAGTCATCTCTGTTTTTCCTTTTTTATTTATTCATGCTATCTTCTGTGTCTGTTTAACTGGAGACTCCATATTCTAAATACAGGATTGAAGAACTGTGTTTCCCCTCCTAAGAACTGCTGATTATACCTGATGTATTTTTGGGTGATGCCACATAGACACTGGAGCATCCACAGGCCTAAAGCTGAAACAAATGCTTTGTTGCAAGGATGCGGTGCATTAGCAGAAGGGGAGAAATATAAAGATGGAAAACATGTGTGGCAGTTATCCAGTGGGTCTGATTCTCTGCATTTGGTACGGTGGCTTATACCTTTGTAAAGTAACAACAAAATAGTTCTGGTAATTATTTCATCTCTGTATGTGAATGAGGACTCTTGAGATAGGAGCAACTTATATCTACTTTGTAAGTGGTGCGAAGGACAAGGCAATGATAAATCCTGTCTGTTATGCTAAGCTGTCCTTCTGAACTGCAGAGAGGGGGATTTGCCAATGATCAGCACTGTACAAGAATGTAATCCCTCTGGTTTTTTGATCATCAAATTTATCTTCACTGTATCTGTTTCCTAGGGGAAGAATAAGCCAGCAAATGGAAAGGTTACACATTGCTCAATTTCTTAAACTTTTGTTCTTTACTATTTTTTTCAGCCTGAATGCTAGAGGGAGCTTTCTTTTGCAGATGGGAAGTTGAACTGTTGTTTCATTTTTTGCTTCTAATTGCACAAAGGTTCTGATCCTTTTCCTAATGAAGAATATTACCAAGCTTGCCTTAAGTGATGCAATTCTCTCGTCCTGTCTGAGCTCCCATTCTTTCTCTCTCTTCCCCCCTTATTTTCTAATCACCATTCTTTCATTTTAAAATCTGCCTCCTTCAGTCTTTTGTGTGAGGTTGTATGCCACATGCCAAGAACAGTTGTAGAGTTAAGTGGTTCCCAGAGAAGGAGAAAGTGAGTAAAAATCATGAGGAATATGAGACAGTAGGAGTTTAGAAGACAGAAAAGCTAGTGTGTTAAGTAGTTTGACTTCTTGACCCACAAGATGGAAAAGAGTTGCTTCAAAATAGATTTGTATTTTGAAAAGCTCAATAATTATAGTCCATTATTATGTGGAGGTTTTTGGTTTGGTTAAAAAATCTGCAGGTTGGAGCATTAGCCATCTGGCATAATCCGTGAGTAGTTCTTCTCATTCTGTCCTTTTCCTCGCTTATTTCTGTATTGCCTGTCCAAAGAGCTAGGTTTGTCCTGCTTGCTTGTATGTGCAGAGGGATGCCTCTGGTTTCCCTGTGTGCTTATAAGGCTTCATTTGTGGTACAGAAATAAATGATGTGGATGTTTCCATTTCTCCCTGTTCTCTCCCTGTATAGTGCAGTTTCCTAGTTGTTTTTACCTACGTTGTCTCAGGGTGGTTTCTTTGTCTTGACTCCTGGAGAGCAGATTTTCTGGTCTAGTCTTGAGGCTAACATGGCAGGCAAAGCTAACCTCTTCTACACTGTCCGACGCAGTTCCTTTCTGTGGCCATGATATTTTAGTGAGCATTGTGAGCCTGTAGAATACACTGGACTTTCCTGGTGCTGTACCATCTTTCCACAAGACAAGGAATACAGAGGTGCTTCTGATTTGATTTACAAACCATAATACATTTTTTATGAATGCTGAGTGGTGTGCTAATGAATGGTGTGCCAGTGTGAGAGCCTGGAGGCTGAAGTCATGTTTAGCCCTAGTGCAGGAATGAGAACCATCTAAGCCCACATCCATTTATTCTAACCCTACCAATAAGGGGGGGATACCCGTTAAATGCAGGATTTATTGGCCCACTAACTCCTTGGCCTCAGTTCGTGGCCTGCCAGCAAAAGTGCTATTTGAATTATTCAGCGAACACCATATGTATCTGGAGAGTGAAGGAGCCCACAGTCAGCTTCGTGCCAAGACTCTGCTGGAGGGAAATCTGGTTTCATTGCAGAAGTCTCCCGGTAAAGTTGGCAGGACCTTGGGCAAAAATAAAGGACTGAAGCTTTTGGACGTGAAATAAAGGAGGTTAAAAGGGGACATATTCTTTACTTAAAGATAAGAAAGCAATGTAATTTGGTCCTGAGATGGACAGCATGTGTATTTTGGTCAGTATATTCATATCTTGTATAACTACAGATACAAACATACAAAAAATTTATTTTTGGGAGAAAGTTTGAAATTTAAAAAATTATTTCCATTCCAAATCAGGGTAAAAAGTGCAAATAAAAAGCCTATGTGAAGGAAAAAAAAAATCCAGAAGTTTCAGTAGAACTGAAGAGTTGCTCAATTATTTAGACAAACTGAAATTATTTGTGTTTCATATTGCTCAGTGTGGTACTTGCTAACTGCTCAGCTGAAGTCTCTCCACCATGAAAATCCCATTTTCTAAGGAGAAAAATTTTTGGCCCTGCTATGACGCAAAGCTGGCCCTTGAACTCAGGCGCAGGCATCTGCGTGAAAGGTAGACAGTCCCAGCTCATGCCTGCAGTCGAACGCATTTCTGCATCAGATCAAGGTGTTGTGTGCATGGCTTGACTATACAGAAGAACAGTGCTGTATACAAATGTGGGATCCTTACTGGAAATGTGCCTTTGTTTTAGGAGCTGGCTTGATGATGCTACTCTCTCTCTGCCTAATCCATAATTGTAACTGAGCAGTGCAAAAGTAATGAAGTCCTCTTTGTTGGCATGAAGATTTAAAGCGAGCATCCCTAGGGACTCTTTTTCTCTCCACACCCCTTTTCTATTTCTTTTCATTCCTCAAACAAAGAAAATAAACACTTCGTAAGCATGTGGCTGTGCTGCTCACAGGGTATATCAAGCACATTTATTTAAGGCCCAGCACTGTGAAATAAACCCAGGGCCAGTGGGAAAAGATTTGGGCTCGCATACTCTGTGAGCAGTCTTGGGGATGTAAGTTCTGTAAAGGATGCCTGGGATGGAGTGTTTTGTTGCCGGTAACACATCTGGTGTGTTAGAAGCCCTCAGAGTTGTGCCCTGAATTCTGCTGGAGCTCATGCTGACGGAGCGGTGATGGGCCAAAAGGGCAGCCAGTGTGGGCAGGCACAGCCCTGTTTGCTGTGAGATCTGTCCTGGGTGCTTTACCAAGTAAAAAAGGTTGTAGCTGTATGAAAGACAGGTACTTCTTGAAGATGATTTGCAAAGTTTGAAAGAATGTACGTGGAGGAGTTGGAGAGAACGTGGCTGAGATGATGCCAGTAGAGGATGCAGATTCCCAGCTGGGAGAGGCCAGCTTGTATTTCAGACAACATATAGTCAAAAAAGGCAGAGTCACAGGTGTAATGAAGATGATTTAGTGAACTCTGCAAGAAAGAGGTAACCTTGGACTTTGCTAGCAACTTGTGTAAGACCTAGAAAAATCTCTAGAAAAAACACAGTGGGATTGCTAGGCTGTTGGAAGCTGGGTGGAGTGAGAGCTTCAGGATCTCTTCTGGCACAAGTATACAGGTTTCTGACTAAATCAGTCTGAGCAGAATCAGCTGTGTGTACTTTGCCTTCTACAAAGCTGGGCAGCTTAAAAAAAAAAAAAAATAAAAAAGAGTTCAGTGGCTCTGTAACCTAAGCTGGCATTGCTCAGCACTTTCTCAACCCTCAGTCCAAGAGGAGGTTTTTTCCTAACTCTGGTTGCACGGACTCCAGTAATTTGGATGACTGTCCTCCACAGCTGTAGCATGGTATGGTATAGTATTTGAGTGATAGAATTGAGAAGGGAGAGGGGAGGATAAGACTTGAGAATACCACATCATGTTTGAAAAAGGTGAAATAAATGAATAGCAATAGATTGCTCTGATACTCACCTTCAGGTATGACATCAGTTTTTGCCAGCTTTGATTTCATAGGGCCTCTTCACCTCAACAGCTGGCATTGTAGTCTTAGGTTTCAGCTAAACATTTATTTTTCTGTAGCATCTGTAGGCTTAGTGAATACTATGAAAAATGTTGTGTAAGACTGTCCATTTTGATTTTCAGCTAAGTTACTACAGCTGTTTTGTAGAACTGGGTGCCTTTGTTGAAATCTTGAGTGATTACATTCTGTTGTCAAAGTTTGTAGGAGTAAGTTTTAATCTTTTGTACTCAAATACTTGAACAAAATTTCTTTTTAAACATGCTTTTTATCATGCCAAGGTAAAAATTTGAGTGTATGCTCATATTCAGCACTCTCAAAACAGATAAGAACAAGTTTAAGGATTTTGCTAAAATTCCACTGAATGCAGTGAGACTTAGACACACATGTACGTGTAATTAAATGGGAGAAATTATTCAGGCAAGGCACAGAAACAATATTATGTAGTCTGTGTGAATAATCACAAAGCAACAATGCAGATCTCATTTGAAGTATCAAGTGTAGTGAACTGTTGAGAAATAGTGTTTGCATCCAAACACAGTATGCTGAAGAAAGGCATGGTCTGTTGGTTGAACTTATGAACGGGGAAGGACATTTATTTTGCTGAGTAAAATACTTCTTTTGGATTACTTCCTTAGGTCTAGTGTGTTAGTAGACCTCCATCACAGTTTACTTGTGCTAAAGTGACTGCTATCCCACTACAACAATAAACAGTATAAAATGTAAGTAGAGAAGAGTTGACAGCTGTATATTCTTTAAATTATGCCAGATGGAACACAATTATAGTGTATAACCATGGCTGAGTTGAGGAGTAGTATGTGTACAGGATCCTGTGTTTCCATTTGCCCTGATGTGTATATGTAGCAGGTAACTATGTTTTTAAGTTCCTCCAAGTGTGGTGTTTTTTATTTGGCCCTTGTGTTTTTATGAATTATGATGCTGCTGTTAATGACATAATGGCCTACTTTATTTCTTGAAGATCCGGAAGTCATTTACTCAAACAGGTTTGATTTACTCTGGAGTCAGAGACTCTTCTCTTGTTGAGCCACTTTCTGACCTCTTACCGAAGCTGGAAGGTGCGCAGTGAGGGAGAGGATTGCAGGAGGGTTTTCTCTTGCTGATATGAGTTGAATGTAATTAGAATCCAGTTTTCCTCTGCCTCTACCTCCTATTTAGTATGTGGCATTGAGGGAAGCCATCACACGACATATTTTAGAAAGTGACATTATCTGTGTCCTTGTAATATGTGGTGCTTACTAAAGCCTGATTTGCAGGAGTGCTCAGCGCTCCCAGTAGCTGCTGAAATCAATGAAGGCTGTGCTTCATTACATAAAGTGGTCTGCAGAGCTAAGTTCTCTGAAAAATCAAATCTTAGGTGCTTCCTAATGGGCATTTAAAATTAGCAGACCTTTTTGACCTGAACATGTCAAGACTGTTGTTACCACCTATAAAATGGGAACAGTGAAATACCTTCATCTGGCTCAACAGCTGTAAAACAGGTCATTGGTATTTGTTGAGCATCTCATACTATAGTGAGAAGCTATACAGAAAAGCCCGTAAGGAAATTAATAATTGTGCATTTGGAGGAGGGCGTGAATGGAGTGTAAGTAAAGAAGTTTTAGGTCTGCATGTTGGACAAAGAGGAGAAAACAAAATCCTGAGTGGCTGCTCATTAGCTGAATACCTTCCATTCTGCACAGGGAAATAAGCGCATGCGATCATGTAATTAAAGATTGTATCATGACGCATATGCGCAGGAGGGCTGAATTAAGGTGGTGGTTGCAGCCTTTGATAACTTCCAAGTCCTTGACTTTGTAACCTCAATAATGTTGCTTTAATGTAGTTTTTTGTGTGTAATTTAAATCAGCAGCACCTGAAAAGGAACCTTCTGTTTATCAATGATATTGTTAACAAATGATTTTGGGATGAAGAATCAAAGCAATCTCTTTGCTGCAGAAGCGCTTTTATAAAACATATCTCAAGCAGACAGCAACTTGCTTTTCTATTGTTTTGCCTTCATCTGTAATCACCACATAGCATCCTGCAGTCTGGTACAGCGTTTCATCTTCAGCCTGTTGCACAACCTTTTTTGCACAACACTGAACTACTTTGTTTTCAGATTCCAGAGAGATGCAGGAGGCAATGGATTGTAATTTTATGAAAACAAAGCAAACAAAACAAGATTAAACCTTTCTGCAGAGGTCTTGCAACTTGAAGAAATTGCTGGGATTAGTGGATGGGCTACTGCACCCGCTATAGTTGACATCATGGCTCTCTTCACCAGTACCTTGTGTCCTGAAATACCGTAATTTCTACACTTTGAGAATTCTTTTTTCTTCTGCATTGCACTTTACACCTGCCTTCCTTTCTCCCTGGTGTTTTAAGAGTGTTTGCAATTTTCCCCCCTAGATGAATGCTTTTGAGGAATTAATTGTGCATTCAGAAGAATACACAGTGCATTTAACTTTCTTATGTGGAGGGATATGAATGACTATTACGAACTTCTCTTTTTATTTTCTGATTTTGAAAGATTGCAGGGACTAGTCAGTGCATTGTTTTCAGACCTTTACATGTTCTTGTTACTGCCAGAATCAAAATAACAAATTACGAAATGTGTGCGAGAGGTATTGAAGCCTTAGGGCATTTTCATCCATCAGCTATAAAAATTCTTCCCAAATGTAACAGAAAACACACTATGAGTCAATGAAGACTGTCAAGATGTGATGGCAAATTTGGTACCCTTAGACTGGCACAGTGTCCTGATTCTGAGAGGTTTTTGGTTCAGTTTGTGCAGCTGTTTGTGCATGTTGCTCTACTGGATTCCCAGCTAATGATACCCACTGTGTGATGCTAACAAAGCTGCAGTATTTCTGTCAGCTGTACTCTCTAGGCATCTTAATTTCTTGCAGACTAAAGTTTTGTAACAAATTTTCTTAGCAAATATGACGGTGGTGTTTCTGTCAGTGTTTCTATTTGTGCGGTTTTTCATAGGAAGCCCTTTGGCTGCTTCTTGCTTCTCCTCACGTAACATCCCTGGCAAACAAAGCACTTCTGCAGCTGACAGCCAGGGCTGAGGTGCTGAGTCTGTCTTATGGTTGTGTCCGTAACTTGCAAAGAATTTCAAATCAACTTTTGTAGATAGTGGAAATGTGTTGGGTTTTTTTCTCCCCTTAATTGGCTTCTTCCTTCTGCACTTGTGTTCCTGATCAATTGTGAATTTCTCTTGCAATTCTATTTGACAAGGATGCTTGGGTGTCTGAATAGCCAAGAGGGGCAAGCTGGTAGATCCAAGCTTGCTTTTCTATTTGTATTTTAAGTGGAGCATTACAGTGACATTTCATGACTGTTTAATAATTTTGGCTTTTAAAAAGTGTCTTATTTCTTTATACTTATTTTTATTGTTGGAGTGAAGGATAAATTGTTGGGCTCTGATATAAAGCTGTTGTAGACTTTAGCAAGAACCTGAGGAGCAAACAATTGGAATATAGTTGTAGACTGATGCAGTTTTTATTTGGTTTTACTAGCCCTGTACTGTATTCTACTTTTGTTTCTAATAATCAGTTTTTAAAAGTTACACTTTACTGGGGTCATGTTCAGTGTGAATTCAGACAGTAAGTTCTTGCAACACTGGAATCACAACAATAATCCACAAGGATGATTTGGCAAGATCAAGGCTTGAAATCCCTGAGCAGCACCTGAAATTTTCATCCCGATAAGTGCCTGCAGTGCGCTTGCTACACAGTGCATTTACAGCGGTGCTTTTCATCAAGTGTTCCCATGGAAAAATCCTGTAATAAGGGGTGGAACAGAGTTCCTGTTGTTTACATGTAGTTTTTAAGTCGTTGTTGGAAGGTGGCTGGAGGGCAAGGGCAGGAAGGAAAGGGCAGCAGCAATGGACTGGCTCTCGGGTGAGATTCAGGGGGGTGAAGTGTGTACCCCGCAAAGCAGTGTGAAGCACTGCTCGGCTGCCACTGAGGATCCGATTTATAATTAATGAGATTTCATTTACGTAGCAAGAAGATGGACTCTCCTGAAATAAATCAGGCGTAGCTCCCTGAAAGCTTAACACTTGATGAGAATGCAGTGTGTCCTTCAAGGCTCCTACCTTGAGAAATTATCTGATGTACCCATGGAGGCTGCTTCTCCTCCCCTCACCCAATACAGGGCTTGGACTGAAACTGTTAATATTAATTGGAGCTGAGATGATTGCAGTGCCACCCCATCAGGCTTCAGCAGCCCTCCTGCTCGCTGACATCACAGCAGGAGTCTGTTCAGCATGGGCGGCTCTTCTCTGCTATGCCACGTACAGTGGCATCAGGTTGATTAATGTGCCCAATAGAAATAAAACAAATGGAAATTTTTTTAGATTATACAGTACACTCATAAATATTAATGCACTTTTGTATTGAATTGCATGTAATTACATATTTATACATTTAAGTCACCTTCTTGATACACTTAAAGCACTTTACTGATGAAAGATATCTCTGAATAAGATGGTTTTAAACCATGCCTAATGTGTTTGTAGGATTTATTTAATAATGTGTGGGCTTGTATGCTGGCAGGAGAGGAGAAAAACCTCCATTTAAGTCTGAATGTGTTGTTCACAGGGTCTGCTACTTAGTTTGAATCTGCTCCATGGGTAGCTGCTGAAAAATACGTCTCGACATGAAATATTACTACATCTCCTTATCTATGTAGATAAGGTCTGTGCAGTCCTGTCACCTTAGAGTAATTACAGCTTATTACTCTAATCATGATGATGCCTGAAGTCTGTAATTAAGATTGTGCTGGCTAATGTACTAGCACGCGGCATGGTACAGCTATTGTCCTATCTAAACAACAGAAAGATAAAAATTGGATGCAGGAGAAAGGGCAGAAAGTGGAGAAGTGATTTATGCAGGGCCACGGTTCCCAGCCAAGTGCCGCCTCCGCTGGACCTGACGGCTTCCAAGAGGGCAGGATCCATGCACTCCTCTGCAGCCTCATGTGTGCTGCTGTACTGACAGTGTGTTTGAAACAATCCTGGGCAGGTTGCACACTCTGTGTGATCTCTAGTCAAGCTAGTTTTAATGCATCCTATCCACCTGTGTCTAAGCTCTTATTAACATGTCCTGTTGCAGCCCAGTCTGCAGATGAAGAATTTAATATATGTTTCTATATACATATATATTTTAAGGCCAAATCATATATCTGTTGAAAGCAATGAGACGTTCTACCATACAATTCAGTAATACAAGGTTTTGACCCACAGCACTCTGTGATTTTCTCTGCAGTGATGTCAGCTGGTGAAAAGCAGATGGCTGTTCTGGAGGAACGTGGTTGTCTAAACACCAATCTTTATGTCTAAATTTCATAGTAAGCCCACCCACCAAACTGGATTTAAGGCCCGCTTTCACAATTTGCAGAATGGCAAGCTATGTACATATGGATCTCCCTTTCCTGTCTTTGGTCATGACCAGAAGAGGCACCTTATTTTTGGAGATTTCTGCAAATTGTTCCTTTTTTTTTTTTTCTTGGAAGGTACATTTTCATTGAGTTTGCAGAAGGCTTTGTGAATTTGGCATCATTCGTCTCTGCTGTAGGAATATATGCAGATTCTTTCATCCCAATTCTGACATGAGCTAAACTTTCTTTAGGTGTATCTGACAATTCATGAAACTTTATGCAATTGGCTAGAACGTGGGCTTCTTATGGAGGAGGTTATCCCAGATATGCCTGTAGTGATCTGCAAAATTTGAATTTGACCCATCTTACACCCTTTCTAAAGCTAATGGGCACTAGTAATTTCTTGATGGCAGTGCTAGCCCCATTAGACATTTTATAAGCTTCTGGAAGCCTGCCAGTATTTCATTTAGATCACTCATAGCT
>VYZV01027818.1:144921-166857 GCA_013401275.1 Pandion haliaetus | reverse complement strand
CGGGGGGTGGAAGGGCATTAAAAAAAAAAATCCCACAAAAGCTATTTAGTCATTAGGAAAATTTTTTTTTTCTCCCCAGAAAGTATCCCTTTCTTCACTCCTTCATTCAACCTTTCACATTTCGAATGAATCCTCTTAATAGCATTTCTATCTACAAATAAGAGCTCTGTGTTTTACAGAAGTCCTGTACTAGTATAAAGTACTACTCATAAAGCATTTGATTTTTTTTATAGTGATCTGAAAAAAAAAAAATCATTACCAGTGTGATGATAGTTATCTTAAGGCACAAGTCTGTTCTATGATAAAGTATCTATTTGTTTCAATAGACTGCATTGAACAAGTTGTAATTCTGGTGCTTTTTTCCTGTGTTGAAGTTGCTCTCTGGGATTTGCAGCATTAGTTTTCTGGTTTATTTTACCAAGTGTAGCAGAATAGGGCTGAGTGCGGGAATGGCTGTATGAGGTGCTCCGCATTTGTTATCTAGGAGGTCAGTGTGTATTTGTAGTTGCTCCTTTTATGAAGCTATTGATGATGAGCATTGGTGAAATTGTTACTGCAGTATATGACACCTGAGAATTTGCCTTTGTGCATTTATAGCATGTATCTAAATCTGAAACCTTCCTGGGAAAGGAGACAGAAGGTGTGCTCGGAAAACTGATTCTTCTTGCTTTCTATTTCTTTGGCCTTGCTCCGTAAGATCTCTCAGCTTGTGTACAGTGCTTTTCACAAGTAGATCTCAAAGCATGTTATGAAGATCAGTGCTACTACTTTTAGTTCTTTTTTAGTAGCTGGAGGAACCAGAGAAGAGAGACCTGACATGCTTAAAGTACTGATCCTGCTTTATAGCCAAGGATGCTAAAGACTTTTTTCCATGAGCTTGGATAAGGCTTCTAACTTTTCTTATATGAATAACACCATGCGAAGAAAAGCTTAGGATATTTCCCATGGTGTCTTAGGTGAAGAAAAGGTAAAAAAAATCTGTCTTATAGCTTCTGTTCCGTACTCTCTTCTTTAATGCTTGTAAAATTACTATTATTACCAAGTATCAAATTTGAACATTGACTGTCTTCAGTGTAATTAATCTTCTCGTTGCTTTTAGTTATGAATTTTGTGAAGCTCTTGTGTTCTAGATAGGCATTTAGGGAGCATTCTTTAATTAAAGCCAAACTGATTTTTGCCTTTAGGCATGGGGGTTTTTTGGGTTTTTTTTTGGTTTTTGGGTTGGTTTTTTTTTTGCATTAAAAGGTGGCATAATTTGAATTATATTCTCCTGAACCTGTATCTTTATGTGGCACAGGGAACAATAGTGCACTTCCGTTCCTGCTGTCAATTATAATATTAAGTGACAATAAACAGCAGCCTTCAGGCTTACAAGATCACATAGTACTTTATGGTAGGGCAAGGAGAGCTTCTGGTCAAAGCAGCCAGGTGTGTTAGTAGAGTATGCTTAAAGTATTACTCTGTTTAAGTAATATGCCCCTTATATGGAAATACTCTACTCTTACATGGGAATTCTTGGAGTAGATGCGACTTAGCAGATTATATTTATTAGAAGCACAGTGTGCATTGTAATTTACACCTTTCCCGTAGCTTCTAATTCTTCTTTCCTAATGACCCTCCAGCCTCCTCTTCCTCTGCCTTTAATTCCGTTACTGGAAATTTTTTTTTCAAGTAACTTTCACTTGAAACAAAAATATGAATTTTATGTGTTGCAGGTTATAAGTAAGAAAATAGCTTAGCTATAGGCTACGCGACTGAACTTGTGTTTATGTTGCAAGACTTGAGTGGTTTTTTGTAGATAGCCATTGATTCCGGGGTTTAAAGAAGGGTCAGTGTCGTGGTTTCATCCCAGCCGGTAACAAAGCACCACGAAGCCGCTCGCTCACCCCCCACCCCCTCCCCTGGCCACGTTGGGATGAGGAGAAAATCCAAAGGCAGGCTCGTGGGTCGAGACAAGGACTGGGAGGGATCACTCCCCACTTATGGTCACGGGTGAAAGACAGGCTCAGCTTGGGGAAGACACAAAATCCATTTAATTGACTCCCAATCAAATCAAAACCAAGGATATTTATTAGGAAGGAAAAGCAACCCTCAGAACACCTCCCCCCACCCCTCCTGCCTTCCCGGCTCAGCTCCATTCCCGGTTCTCTCTCCCTCCTCCCCCCGGCGGCACAGGGGAACAGGGGATGGGGGTTTGCGGTCAGCTCCCCCCATCTTGTCTCTGCCGCTCCTTCCTCCTTGCAGGGCCATCAGCCTCCTCAGGCGCCCCTCCTCCCCCTCCTCCTTCACTGACCTCGGGATCTGCAGAGGGGTTCCTCTCACATTCCAATCCCCCCACTACTCACTGCAGGTTCCCTTTCTTCAATCTGTTCTCCCAGAGGCGCTACCACCATCACTGATGGGCTCGGCCTGGGCCAGAGTTGGGTCCGACTTGGAGCCGGGGGAGCTTCTAGCAGCTTCTCACGGGAGCCACCTCTGCAGCCCCCTCCCCCGCTACCAAAAAACCCGTGTCACACAAACCCATAGCAGTAACACAGTTTTCAAATACAAGCTTTTTTTTTGCGCTTTTTCCCCTCCCTGGGAACTGGAAATCTTCTGCTTAGGTCAGGCTTGAGGGACATGTCCACTGAAGTCAATTGAGATTCATTGGCTATAATTTGATTTAGGTCAGCTCTTGCCTTGGCTTGTCAAATATAAGAAATAATAAAAATATATGTGAAAAGCCAAGCCTTGTTTAAATCAAATACAATTGTTAATTTAATCATAAACATATGCTGTCTTCTAAATGCATGCTCTCTTGATACATGAGATGTTTTTGAGAATTATGAGGTTGACAGTATGAAATCTGAAGGAGTATGTGTCTGCTTCCATGCACTCACTTCGTCTTAGAGATTTTATTTTGTATTTGCCTATCTTTTGATTAAGTGCACATCAGTGAAGATTGTTTTTTCCTTTTCTGGTGACTGTAGCATTGCCTTGAGAATAATTTGCTAGTCACCTAGAATTGCCGCTTAAACAGGTCGACCAAATCAGACCAGTATCTTAACCGCTCTGTTTTTCTTCTCTTCCTCCCTCTGCAGAAGGACGTAGCTCTGAAACCTCAGGAACGTGTGGAGAAGCGACAGAATCCTCTAGCCAAGAAGAAACGGGAAGCACTTACCAATGGGCTGTCGTATCTTCCGAAAAAGAACAGGCTTCACCACCATCAGTACAGCTCTGACCGAGAAAATGATCGTAATCTTTGTCAGCACCTTGGGAAAAGGAAGAAAATACCGAAGGGCCTCAGACAGGTGGGAGACAGGTTATCTGTTTCGGGGAGGGAGGGCTTTGGCTGTTGGCACGTGGTATGTAGAAACGGATTTCTCATTTTGTGGGATCATTTTTTTTTAACCCCTTCATAGTTGTTCTATTCTTGGGCTCTCGGGTGCTACTTGGTACTGTGTCCTGGTACTAGAAGAGATCTGAGTGGGAAAGCAAGGAGCGTATTGATGCTAGAACTGAGTTGATTAATAAACATGCAAAGGCTGGAAGAGCTTTCCGTAGACGGGCCATGAGACTGTCAGGGCAAACAAATGTGGTGTCTCTATTACATTGTTAGGCCAAATTTGCACTGCAAATATGCCTTCTTGTCTTTAGACTTTGTACACAGAAGCATAAGACCCCCTCTGAACATCAAGGACAAGGTGAGGTAATTGTGAGAGGGGCAGCTGTTCATCAAGACAAAGCTCTAAGACTGCTTACGGTGCCAGGTGCTCATTTGCAGGATTTCAGTGGTACCGGTGTGTGCTCTCTTGGGTTACTAATCACCTACCCGTAAACAAGACCCTCCTGCCTTCCCAACACTGGTGTTCCCTTACTGTGGTAGCTGTGATGCACGTGTGACAAAAGTGAGCGTGGAGCATCGAGGGTTGCAAAGCTTGAGGCTGGAAATCTTGGATTCTTCTTTGGGACTGTGCAGTGTTGTGTTTGTTATGTTTTGTAAAAAAGAAAAAAAGCATGACAAGTGTGATTTCTCTGGTGAGTAGGATACAGAAGAGTGAGATGTGTTTTGCTTTTCTTAATAATTAAATATCCTTTGTGTGTTTGTTTTATATAAAAGACTAAATTAGAGCTGGGCATTTTAAGTGTAGCATGTGCCTGTGTGGCCCTGTCTGCAAAACTGAAGTCTAAAGTAACAGTAAAGTGGTCAGCTTTGACCTAAATTTGAGTGATATTACTGACTCTTTAATGAAAATTTGTGTCTACTGGAGATGGTTGATATTCATTCAATGAGTCTTCATCCTTGCTTAGTGCAAACCAAACATTGCTTTGCAGAGAAGCTTTTAGAAAATACTGAGAATTCACTGCTGCTCATTTTGCGAGCTCAGGGAAATGGAAGGAACATTGAAGATGACAAGTACATCAACTTGTATTCAATTTTGATATTCAGAGTTACAGAAGCTGGCAAAAAAAAAAAATGTTTTCATGATTATTTTTAAGCCTACACTGTATATATAAATAAAATAAGAGATTATACAGTGCTTCATTAAAGCAGACAAACTGTAAAATGCCTGTTTTGCACTACCACACTCATTAAAGGTATTTCTTCTAATTTAATTTTACTTTGTGTTTCAAAGGGAGGTCGGGAAACTCTTCAGGATAGTTGATGCAACGTTTATGTTATAAGTAGAATTCGAAGGTTGCTGTGTTTCCTTGACTGTTATCTGTGTTCACCTACATGGTCGTCTTCACTCTGTTTGTTTTTAGTATGTCAAATGGTAAATGTATCTGGTTTGTGCAGGAGGAACTGGCCTTCATAAAAGCTGACTTTGTGCACTATTTGCTTCCCTTGGCATAGCCTACTGTCAGGTGAAACCTTTCTGCCTGGTACTTAAGCTATGAAGGAATCAGCCTCACTGCTGATGGAGGTTATTTGTGAGGTTATGTTTTTTGGAATAAATATACACTGGCTTGGAAGGTATTGAGTTGACAAATGTCATGGAAAATGGTTTTCCTTTTAGCTGATAAATCTGAGTACTCTGCTTAATTCCTGAGGGATAAGTCTGAGAGGAAATAAAATATCTTGCTCAATATAAATTTAATACGTTTGGTAGGGGCATAGCTCCTTAGATAAGAACATTTTAGTCTCATGAACAGTTTAGGTGCTGACAAATCCAAGTGGCTTTGGCACTTAGACGTGGAAAAAAGATGTCGTGGAAAAGACTATAAAGCTTATTTGAAAAGACATGCCCACAACTTTTATATATAGTATTTCTGGTACGCATTTTCTGTCTTCTTTCAAGACAAATTGTGAAGACCTCGAAAAAAGGAGGAGAATGGTAAGTTCCGAGGATGGTTTTCTCTGCTCATGTAACACTTTTCCTCCTAGAGTGACTCTTGGCTGCACACCTTGCATTTGTTTCCCCACCCAGCTCCATCCCACTGAATTCCTGGGCTCTCGATGGGAAGTAAAGTTGCTTGTCAGCCTTGTCGGATGACAAGCCAAGGACGGGAGCCACTGTGTTTTGTGCTTGACAAAGTAGGACCAGCCAAAGCCAATTAAAGTTCAGTATGCTTCTGGATATCTATGGTGTCCTTGCTGTATTAGGGCTATGTATTTTGTATGTAAACAATGTATCTTGCCCCTGTTGTCCCTGGACGAATCTTGAATTGTCATGTGAATATTATAATTGGATGGCAGGCTGCAATCTTGATGCTGTCACTTGCATTCCTGTGCTGGCATAAGACCTTGGCTGCAGTCTGTCCCTGTTGGGAAACGTTTTATACCTGGAGATCTTGTTCATTGTTTTACCAGTAGTTAACAGTCTTGTCTGATATGCCTTTCTGTGAAATCTGTTATCTGCTGGAAGTAACTCTCACACGCAGGATTTACGGTATGAAGCTCCCTCGTCAAAGAGATTTAGTTCAAGTCAGCTATTGGAACGACTGCTAATTAGTTTTCAAAGAAAGTCCTTGCAGTATTCATGCAGGTATTTATGCAGCTATGCTGAAATGCCTACAGGTTTATTGAAATCCAGAAAATGTGAAACTGTAGGTTAATTAAGGCTCATATTTTACTAGCAAGAAGACTTTTGAACTTTGCTTTGTGAGCTTTTATAAATGTACTTATTAAATGCCTCAAGGAAATTTTAGTTGGCGTTAAGCAAACATAAGACTCATCAGAATATTTCTCCAGCATTTTAAATTTAATTCCCTTTATGTTAAGTGGTGATGGTGTGTTTTTATATGTTTTCTGTAAAAATCATTTGGAAATTTAAAGTGAATATTTTTAAACTAGTAAAAGGGTGGGAAATTTTTTGAAATAGTTTTTAATGAGGTTTTACTCCTCAAGGTTCAAGCAGAGTGGGGCATACTAGGAGACAATGAGTTTTCATGGCAGGAGCGTTGAGAGTATTTTGATAGTGAGAAGGAAAGACCATTTCTCTTTATTCAGGGGGTGTGTGATTTGGAAAGAGCAGAAGACACTGACTTTTGCCACCTCTACAATTTCCTTCATTGTTTTCTTTATCTGCTGGGAGATTCATACGCCTTCTTGCAGAAAAGGATCATCTTTGGCACGTGCTTCTAAAACAGCAGTCTATGTGCTGGGCAAGTGGTATATGAGAGCCAGCTGCTGCTGGTCTCTACCTTAACTGGCTGATTCTGAAGACACTTGTGGAATATCAAATCCCAATCCCAGATATTGTGTGAGTGCAAGGAGGGAGATAAACTGGTAATAAATAAGGGGCAGATGATGAACAAAGGGAAGAAAACTCATGATGGAAAGATGTAAATTTTAATGAGATAAAGGAAAAATGGGAAGAACAGCAAAAAAAGATACACTGCTGACTCTGCAGTCATCAAGTACAAACATTACAAACTATTAGCTTTAACCTTGTAGGTCATTACATGAATCAATTACAGGGGAGGGAGGGAAGTATTCAAGCTTTTCCTTCTCAGAATTAAGTCCACCATCCCCTTGTCAGTCTCACCCTGAATCTATACATCTTAAATTTGACACTGCTAAGGCTTTTGATGGCTTATCTGGATGGCCACAGTCGTCCTCTGTCATCGTCGCTTGCAAACATCATGTTGTTAATTGTGTTGCAGATTTAGTTATAGCACACTTGTCCTCTGGTGCAGAGGTGCTTGTGTACTTCAGTGCAGCAAACCTCTGGTGCAGAGGCTGAAATAACCGTTGTGTGATCTGCATTTAATCATGCTTACAATCAGGAATGACTTTTGCGTGCTCTTAGACAAGCCTATACATGACGACAGGTAATGAGAGTGGAGCAGGAGGTGGGTGTTAGCTGTGTGGTTTGTGGTGACACTGGTCGGGGAGCTGAGCAGATGGGTTTGATTGTCACCGGCAGTGTGATTCCAGTGAGAGCTGACTGTGGTGACAAGTGATTTACAATGTGCTATTTACAGTTTGGGTTTGCAGTCTCTCAATGACATCTGAGTGCTCTTTAGCAACTGCTTTCATTACTGCTTTTCTAAGAGCTGTTAATTGAAAATGAAATTGTGGGTGGGCTTTGGGAGTGCAATAGCAGCTACAAGTATTATACGCAACCACAGAGAACTTTTTAATTTCTTTGACTCCCAACTTGTAGCTCTGTGCAGCAGCAGGGGAAAAAATGTGTATATATTTGTGCAGTGTGA
This sequence comes from Pandion haliaetus, assembly GCA_013401275.1. Lineage (NCBI taxonomy): Eukaryota > Metazoa > Chordata > Aves > Accipitriformes > Pandionidae > Pandion > Pandion haliaetus. The sequence continues at coordinate 159,216 of VYZV01027818.1, read as the reverse complement.
GGTCTGACACCTTGGAAATACTGCATAAAACATTCATACACACAAAATGAGTGACAAAGGCTTGAATTTCCTTTTACATAGCTGCTGTGAGTTGGGATTACTTTACTGGCAGCCCATAACTATAAAACTGCTAAAGATGAGGAGGGAATCTGGGCCATGAAAATAGCTCATGAAGGACAATAGAGGGATTTGCAAGCCATGCTGGGTGTGTTTGGGCTAGTTTTGCACTGTTGGAGGTCTGGCTCTGTATGACTGAAGCTAAAGGAAACGTTGCTACCAATTTGTAGAGTGTGTGGGTCAAAGTCACACATCTTAGGAGTACCAGCTAGTTATCGGGTCAGCAGTGATACTGCCATGCGTTAATGGAAACTGAGATAGTTTCTTTCCGTTCTGTTTGTAAAGAGAGAGAGAGAGGTGTTTTGTTTGGGTTTTTTTTATTTCAAAGTACTAGCACAATCACTTTGAAATGACTACATTTGCTGTTTTTGTTACAACCTAGATGGCATGGTTTGATTATGTGCAAGTGTTGCCAAAAGGTTGAAGTCACAACATTTAATTTGAAAAATGAACCATGAAATGATGAAAAAACCAGATTACGGCACTGAAAGTATAGAAAGGGCTAAATACAGGTAACTGTGCTTTGAGGTTACATCACAGCATAAGTGGATGTAGTAATATGGTGGAAGAAGATGCTCATGATAACGGGAGATAGGTAGATCTGGGCTTTGAGAAGCCTTTGTAGGTTGGAAAAGGAGGAGCACATCTGTGGGGAAGGAGAAGGGTGCAGGTCCAGGCTGGGCAGTATGTTTTTTCGGAGGGGTAAATGTTACACAAGGGTGTGCGTATGGAGGCTAATGCCCAAAGGGGGGGCCTGTTGTGTGGATCAACATCATCTGTGTCTGCTGCTGTCCAGCTCAGTGTTATCTAGTCTACCATCATGCTGTTAAAGCATTGAGTGCTTTGTGCTGGCCCGTCAGTAATTTCATCCTTGAAAGGGAACCTCACTTTATTTTGTACACATGCACAGTATGTGAATTTCTGTATGTGTGAGAGAACACGTGTCTAAAAGCTGAGCTGCTATTCAGTTGCCCCTCTCGTTTCCCTCTCAGAAACGGCCGCTGGTGACAAACAGTGCTTGAATTACAAGCGTTTTGTGATTCTCAACTGCTGTTTGCTTCTGATCAGAGGCCACAGAAATCTCCAGCTGTACTTAACCCGCAGTCACCATATCCAGTGCGTCATCTGTGAAGGCACCCAGCTGCTCGAAAGCATCCAAACAACTTCTGGACCCTGATAATATATAATTGAGCTCAATGGGCACAGAAAAGATTGTTGTTCTCTATAGAAGGGACTGAAAAATGATGTGTTGCTTCATATGCCTGTTGTTCTGCACTACACATCCCCCCCGGTTTAATAAAGTTCCTGAATAGGCCCTTTGGATTCCTTGAAAACACACACAAAACCAGGCATGTAATGTGAAATCCAGAGCCATTCACAAAACTAAGCACGATGACAGGATGCAGCTAACATTTTCCAAGCGAGGCAAGGAGCTGTGCTCCGTGGCACGCTGAGGCAAACACCTGCATTCATTGATCAGCTGCTCGTAGAAGCTGCCACTTTACTGAAGATTTGCCTGCAGTAACGTGTCACGGGCGTTTCCCCCCCTTATAATCACCAGTTTCACCTGCAATTTTTCAATAAGCTATTGAATTATACCTCTCTAAATGATACACTGCAAATCCAGCAGGTCCTAATTGCTAATGATGGTTCTGAAAGATTTTCATTTGACTGTAATTAGGTTTGCAAGCAATCAGCTGCCCTTATCAGAATTGAAAACACATATAATGTAAAATACGGGCTGGTGGGAATATAGCGTTTTCTTAAAAGGAGGAGGGAAGAGGAAGATGTTTTATTAGCAGAAGCTGTGACATATTTTAACACCTTGAAAACATCATGTGTGAAATTAATTCTGTTCAGTATTATACCATCTGGCAGTGTTATTGTTCTGTATATATTGCCATGTAAAGTGCGCTTTTTTCATCTGGGTATGAGCCTGTGTTTGAAATAGTAATCATGAGTCAAACTGATTACTAAGGATGTTATCCCTGCTAGATAGGTTAAAAATACATATTGGGAAACCCCGTGGACTCAAAATGGCTTCCCCGTGGGGAGCTTCACTTGCAGGGCTGATGAAATTGGAAGAAAAGGGCCTTGGTTTTGCCATGCGCCTCTCCTGTGAATAAGTGTATGTGCTCAAAGGTAGGAGAAACTCTCTCCAGGTATTGTTTATGGAAGCTGAAGTAAAAAATGCCTGTGTCTTCGACTCAGTACCAGTATAATTGTTTAATAATACACTACTATCTTGATCCTGTCTCTATGCTACTGCGTTGAACACCCAGCTCGGAGCCTCCTGTGAGAGCTAACAGACATTAGCATCTTGTGTCTTCAGGCTCAGGTGTAGGCACAGAGAGTTCCCATTCGTAGATGCAGAAGAATATAAGCTTAAAACATGGTTATAATCTGGTGTTTTCCCACTCTGGCTAAAATACTGGCTGTTTGGCAGTGTGGATTTTCTCTTAACCAGGACTCAAACGTAGGCGTTAATAGCTGATATGGTGACCTGTGTAATTATTATGATAATGTTCTAGACCGTAGAGCTTGTACAGCCAAGGCAGAGCGTGGAAGAATTTAGGTCATAGCTAGAAACAGGAATAAATGGTGGGATATTAATATCTCCCACATTTCGCTGAAGCCGATGGTGTGAGCTGATTGCACATGGGATGTGGCAGAAGAAGGGTTCCTCTGCCCCCTCTGCTTTTGCCTGCCATCGCTGTTGTGTTGCAGGTGATCAGGTGTGTAAGAAAATGAGCAATGTTGGCATGTTTTTATTTCCAATGCAAATTTTGCCACTGCTTTGTGATCTGCCCTGCTGCATCTCACTTTGTCTTTTGGCTCCAGTTTATGAAGCTGTGAAACGGAGTTGCCAGAGAGATGTCACAACCTTGTCACCAGCCCAAGTAATGCTGTTGGGAAAAAGTGCCCCTGTGTGCACCACTCACCCGCTCCATCCAATGTAACAAACTCCCAGAAAATTCCAAACTGAAAAAAGATTAAAAACAGGGGCTTTTTGGCTTAACCTAATTATGTTAATCAATTAGATATCCTGAGAGTAATAGTAGAAAAAATTTACTGTGCACAGAGCAGTTACTGTCTCCCAGGATTATCTTTTTTCTTTTAATGTTGGCACCCTACTTTAATTGAAAACTTGAATGATTATTAAAGGTGCCGTTTTGGGAAGTGAACCATATTTTAAATGTGCGATGCAATCAATTGCTGTCTTAAAAGTTCCTAAGCATGTTACCAATAAGGAATTAAGCAAAAAATTAGTTTTGACTGAGGCTGCTTGGAGATAAACCAAGCTCTAGCTTAAGCGATACTAGACAGTGTAATAAAGTGACCATATTGAATTTAAAAAAAAAATCTTCCAGCATTTTTTAAAATACTTCTTTTTGTATTCTACAAATAAAACTTCAGTCTAAGCCAAGAGTTCTGACCTGTAGATTTGTCTGTATATTAACTGGAAGCACAGCAGTTCATCCTCAATTTTTTTTATGAGAAAATTGAAGTGTTGTAGCTATGTTACTTAATTCTTTTTTTTCCCCACAAACTCTGCATTCACAAAGCGAGGAGGTGTAAGAGTGATGTATTGAAATGTGGCTGTAGCATTCAACAGTGCACTTGTGGGTGTGCAGCATCTTTCTGGCGCAGGGCCCGTCAGCGGGCGCCGTGGGGAGCGGGGGTCTGTGCGCTGGTGCTGTTCCTGCTGTAACAGCCGGTCAGGCAGGCAGGTGGGCATGGGGGGGGGCTGTGATACCTCGCTGCAAGCACTGTGGTTTGGGAAGAGCCGTGGGAGCAGGAGAGCAGCCTCAGGAGTGTGTCAGGCTCCTGTGTGATGCTTAGACTCTTAGTTAGGCTTTTGTGACCTTAGGTCCAGCTCCTGAGTGCCATAACTGTACGGATTCAGGAGCACGGACCTAGGCCATGTGTCACGTCCCAGTTTCTCAGGACGATGACTCAGGTTTGCTGATTCCCAGGTCAGGATTAAGGTGAAGTGACACCAGGGATTCTTTAACTCACAAACCTCAATTTTTATTTGCTCATAGCAAGAATTGGCATGCTCACCACCAAAATTGGTACGCTCACAACAAAAATTGGTATGCTCACAACAAAAATTGGCATGAGGCTATGTCAGTAAACTGTGTAACATGTGCTAACCATACATCACCAACCATGTACTACAGGCCTTGCTTATTTGGGATTCAGTTCAGGGAAGACAATAAGGGGATCCCTCCCGTTGAGTCATGAGGTTCAGAGTGGCCCCCCTTGCTTTCTAGACTCCATCTCAGTGTGGAGCCTAGGGGCAGCTGAATCTACTCCTAGTCCCAGACTTGGTCAACGGTTTATGTCTAAAGGGATGAGGTGTAGGGATTGCAGAAAAGGAAAAGAGAAAGACAGAGAGAGAGAGAAGAGAAGGATTTCACCGGTCCTAGGTCCAGCGTTGGTCCAGTTGGCCGATGGGTCTGGTTCCGGTGGGCTTGCGCACATGGGGCTTCAGTTTGTGTCCTTTTATCATCTTTGCCCCTCCTGAGGGCGGGCACTCGAACTCATTAGGCTAATTAGGTAGCCTTTGGGCCATGGCTTGGGGGTCGTTTGAGGAGTAGCTTCCCCTTCCCTGTTGCCGTACCTGGTGAGCTGCCCTGTTCAGCACATCAGAACAGCACAGCAGAACTGGGAGCTGTGCACCCTCCAGCACGCCCTCCCCCTCCTGTTGCTGATGGGCTTCTTTTCACCTATGGTTCCTTGCTAGGCAGAGTTCCTTGTTAAGCGAGTTGTCAAGCAGAACTTGCCCCACCACAATGTTTGAGACATTAACTTGTTCAGTCTCTCACACCGTGTGCTTGAGAAACGCATGGGGACACTTTTAAAGTGTCAGCGAACAATACTCAGAGGAACAGTTCCCTTGCCAAGGCTCCCTAGTTTGGTCTTTCCAAGGGGAAGACGACGGCAGGGCTAAAGAGGCAATTCCTTGAATTAAGTAGGGTATTTTCCTGCCTCGTTGTAAACTAAAGGCAGTACTCCTGCTTTTGTAGCTGACTCGTTACAGTCACTCTGAAGAGGAGGGAGGCTGTAATTTCCTGAGGTCTAAACAGCTGCTTTTTGGCTGAGATTTATTTGAAGTGGAAAGTAACTGGCAGCATGAGTGGCAGTGTTACCACAGCATGGTAAGCTAAAGCAGTGTGAACTCAGGTACTGAGCCCGCATGATTGCTTCCACAGTTTGCAGTGCTCTATGGTGCTGTTGCAGAGGTTTTGAGCCTTCCCTGGATTTTGCCTGGCAGTGGCCATGGAGGGGCAGCTCTGGCCAGCCCCAGAGGCTACCTGCGTCCCCAGAGGCCGCACGCTTCCACCACGGTGGCATGGCATTGCTGAAGGAGGTGTGTGTGTGCATTGCAAAACTTTGTGCTGTTTATTTCATTTTCAGCAAAAACAATCTGTGCATAAAGCTCAGGAAAATTACTGATAATCTTCTTCAACCCTGAGGAGGTTATTCACTACTTCGTGTGGTTTCAGAAGTCGGAATATTGCATTTCTGTAAAATTAAGACATTTCAAATTTTGTTTGTGCCCAAACCCACTGACATGGAACAAACTTAAATATGAGTCCCCATTTCCTATGTTTAACTCTTGTTTTGTAGTATATGAACTATAATGCGCTAGGAAAGCCTCCTTTGATATTAGCAAAAATGTGACCTAGCATTATTTTTTATACTAAGCTTGCTGTACTCTTGAATAATTCAAAGGGATATTTTGAATTGGTTCCATTGCCAGTTAAAGAACGCAGTATGGCCATTACTGCACAAGGCCATGACTCCTAAAACAGACAAAGCAAACTTGTCCTTTTACTCTGACCTTCCCCTGGACCAATTTTCTCTGCTCAATATTAAAATACAGGGAGGTTATATGAGCAAAAATGAAAGAGTTACCCTTAAGTAAAAGTCTAAATATTTTATTAAAAATATTTCAATCATACAGCAAGTGGATTTTATCCTAGCCATACGAAGCAGCAAACATTTGGTGTATGAAAGTTTTCCATGGTACTCTATTTTTACCAACTATGCTAACCATTTCCTTCTGAACAGGTTTTACTCTGATGTAGTTGAATAAAAAAAATATCTCATGTTTTTAGGAATAAAAATAAAAATCAAGTGCCCAAAGCAAGCAGAGGGTTAATAAAAGTGGAAATTGTGTTAAAATTACTAATCAATCTGTTTAGTGTTTTATAGTCTGCCCTCCCCCTAACACATGTTCTTCTCTTGTAAAACACCTTATTGCTTCCTGCTTGTTTACCGGCTTTTAGCAAGTCAAGCAGCTTTCAGATTGCTTTGATGTTAATTATAGAACTTGTTCAATAGGACTTGCTAGGTGAAGGAAAATAGCTCATATGTTTAAGAAAATAAATTAATAGACAAGTGCTCTGTGCTTTGTTTCTGAAGAAGTAAGTGACAAGATACTGATGACTTAGTGTTGTGTTGTCAAAGAAAAGCTATATTTGGGTGGCATGCTGCTTTCAGTTTGCAAGACTTGATATTAGTTGTCTTCACTTCTCTTGATGATAAAGTAGTGTTATGTGCTGAGGACTGGTCCTTGTAATTTTAAAAGGAGTTTATCTTCGTGCAAAAGTAAAAGATTCAAGAAACGGATTTTGCCTTAGCCCACACAAGCTGTTACTAGAAACCAGCCCTTTGGATCGCGGGTTATCCCAGCTGTTCCATTTGTTTGGCTCTGGACCCTGGTCCAGCCTGAGCTGCACTTACTGTATTCAAGTGTTGCTGCATTAAGATTTTAGCTGCAGCTTAGTTTGGGGATTTGCAAATAATGCTCTTACAATTTGGAAAAAACTCTAGCTGTCTCCAAATAAAACTGCCACATACTCAGATCTCAGTCGGTCAGTCAATGTCAAGACATAAGCCCAGTGCAAGAGAGTAGTAGGTGGCGGTGTCAGGGTGGGAGCTGATGATCGGGACTGCTACCCTCTGGCTGTGGATGTGTGCTCTGTGGTCTCTGGCAAGTCACAGCCTCATTTCCCCATGTTCATCCTGTATGTAAATTGCATTTAATCATAAAGAACTTGTCTACCAATTCCTAATCAAGGCATAAAGGTTTAATCAGAGAATTTGTGCAGTGTTTGGAGATCTTCAGATGAAAGGTTTGGTACCTGTGTGATAAAGGAATATTAATAATTTCTAGTACAAAGCACTTTAGCCATTACAGCTGACTGTGGAGTTTGTCAAAAACCAGTGCTGTGTTGAATGACCAGAGAGTACCTATCAGGAAGCGATGTAAAACCTTCAGCTTATTAGTGGCATTGTATTTATGAATTAGTAACAATACAGAGAGGGGGAGGGTGGAAGGTGTATCATTACAAAATGCTTTTGAAAGATTTGAAGTAAAATTTGCGGTCTGATGTTTCCTATAAGAATATCAGTGTTTTCAGTGAGGGAAAGGTATTATTTTTACTATTAAGGCTTGTGCTTCCAATGTTTTAAATGAACCTGTGCTCTAGTATGCAATAAATACTGATAACGACCCCCTCAGACTTCCTTCTTTATAATAATGATGCATTTTGATATAATTATTGTTGGTGTGCTATTACTGGTCTACAGTAGGTACCAGTGGGTGTGTTGTTTCCAGAAGCAATAAGTGGCATAGCATCTTTCATACTATTTTAGAGTGGTCATAAAGCATTTCCTGGAGGAGAACTGTATGAGATTGTAACATTGCGTTGGGGGAAAGAGACCTTACCTATCAATAGCAATGCAAGGCTTGTAATTTTAAGTCTTTCTAATTTAAATCATGAAAATCTGTTTTTCATGAATAATTCAGAGATCTGATTTAGTAGAATTATTTCCAGCCCGTGTATATTAAACAGCCAACCTGCTATGCCAGTTCTGTTTAAGACGCTGTTGGTGGAGGTTTTCTCTTTCCTGCAGAAATGATCATCTTTGTTAGAAAATAAAGCTGCTGTGGTATTTTTTCCTTTTGATTGCATGAGGATTTTTCTTTAAACCTCGTAGGCTAAAATTCAAGCTGAAGAAAAATAAACCCCTTACTACAGGAGCTCCTAGAATTCAATTTGGAGAGAGTAAACCTTGTACTATATCCATTAGGAAAATGGCAGTATTCTTCCATTTCCTGATGTTATTCAATTACTTACCCTGCTTCCTGCTTTTAGTGTAAACTGTATATTTTAGCTCATGACCTTTGACAGCAAATTAAATCAGAAGTGGAGATGCAATGAAAGTTTTTTTTTTAAAGACTCTTTAAAAGCATCGATGTGTAGGAAATTTGGGGGTTTGCTTTGTTTTGTTGTTGTTTTGTTGTTGTTTTTTTTTTAATAAGCCTAGCTGTGGATTTTGTAATGTAGTGCCTTTTCCTCAGAAAAAAGGAAATTTAGGTTAATGTCCTTCCTACTTTGCCTTGGAGAACAGCACTGTCTGCATAGCTGCTCTTAGTGCATGCCTGCTGAAATTAGCATTGCATATTTTAGTTAATACCAATAAAAGTAGAGTTTGTTTAATTTAGAATCAAACCCTTGTTTAGATTGGATTAGCACTTTAAGAAAAATATTTAACTGGTAAAATGATGCTATTGACACAAAGTGGTTACAAGTCCAAGTCACCCTGGGCTTTGTTTCACCACTGTCGTGGCCTTTCTCTTCTTGCCCACTCCCCACTCACAGATTTTTATAGTTTTTAAATGATTTTATGCAGTTTAAAGCCTTATGAAGGAATGAAAAAATGTCTTTTTCTGTGTAAAGTCATCAGAACAGTATATACTCGAGTTGCAGTCGGGTGGGTGGTAATAGATCTGAGACATCACCTGGACAAACCACAAAGTTCCTTGTTTATATAAGATTTTAAATTTTCAACATTTCCAGGTCTGCTTGCTGCGCCTTAAAAAGGGGGCGGGAGGAGAGTACAGAAGTGTTTGGACTAACAGTGCTGCAAATACCCTCTCGCAATAAGAGGGGCAAATATTCACATACATTGTTCTAATCTTTAGCTCCTCCTAGATTGTAGCTCATTTACAAGCTTTCGATCATACTATCGATAATACTATCATCACTTGTGAATAGTGTAAGCACAGAAAGAAACCCCCAAAAATGTATTCATCTGAAGCTTTCCAACATAGGTACCCCAAACCTACCTAAAACTCTGCAGAATCCACTGGTAAGAACATCATCAGTGCTGCCCAGATCAGCCAGCCCAGCCATACCCAGTTCCCAGCTCCTGATGAAATTTCTTACACAGTGTTCCCTGATCTTTTCTATTAACAGTTGAATGAGACGCTAATAGTTCTTAGCTTTATCTGACCAGAATGCCATCATGTCATAGTTCCCCCCAAATTTATCATTTTTACTAATCCTGTGTCTTTACAGAATAATGACATTTTGAGGGGAGTAAGAGCCCACTGATGTGTTCAGAACTTGCACTTAGATTGAACTTGTACAGAACTTGAATTCAGCAAGAAAAAGTCAGGAGGTGTCTTAAGTTTGTTTATTCCAATGTAAAGAAGTGGACTCCCCCTTGCCTTCCCTCAGTTACAAAAGCAGCCTGCCCCTCACCCCAGCTGTTGTAGTATCTACTTGCACTGGAAGTGCAATCTCTTTTTCTAAAATTAATTGCGAAATTTTCAGGCCTGTACATAATGGTAAGTTGTAGCATGGTCCATCTTGGGTTTGTGCTAGGAGAGAGCCTGGCTTTTCTGCATATGTGTTTGCCTAACCTGGTACAAGAGCTTTGTTGCTTTGGGTTGTGTTCTGCAGGCTGTTCCAAGATAACATTTAATTCTTTCTTGTTCTGGCTCCAGCAATGCCAAGTATTTGTTGAACATCTGTCAGCATGTTCAGATTATTAACCTAACTTCTGCTCATTTGTGTTAATAAAAACATTTGAGAGTTGTAACAAGCATGTGTAACGGTTCCTCACATGACTAGTTCCACTGAAATCCGATTGAGAAGGTTGACACAATCTTACCCCAACTGGCAAAGCGTTGGCAATTCGTCCTTCAAAAGCATTGCTGCACTTTCTGTGCTGCCTGGACCTGGAAGGTGGCACAGTTTATAAAAGGTTGCGTTTAATCTTCAAGTTCTAAAGCTCATCATATTTTGGGACAGACTAGAAAATTTGGGAAGTGAGCACCGGAACTGTTTCCAAATTTGGCATCTGTAATAGGAAATTCATGTTCTGTCATGTTGGTACACCATGGTGCCTGTTGGCTGTTGTGTTACAATGCCAAGAGAAGTGTGTTGAGGGGCACAGAGAAACATAAAGCTGGTGAGATCAGGACCCATAAGTGCTCTTCTCAAATCTGTCATGGAGGCAGGTCCCTTCAGTCCAGAGGCTGTGGGATCTGTATCCTTGGAGATTTGCACGTCTCCCTTGAGCAGCCAGATCTCTCCGGAGTTGAATCAGGCTTGCTTGGAGTGGGGCTTGGATGAGGTCACTCTCGAGGGCCCCTCCAACCAAAACCGTTCTGTGTTGCACCGAGCAAGTAATTTCTGGGAACAGAAACTGCTGTTTATTACGATTATTTGGTGTCTACTATTTGGCTAGTGTAGTACGTACAACAACCAACTCTGAAGCCAGCTTGGGAAATGGTCCCTGCATTTGGGTCTCCAAAGGCCTTCACTTCATTGTTAGCACACAGTTTTTGCAAGTTGAATTAAAGGACAGATCTGCTTTTTGGACTGCATGTAGTCTGCTGGGCAGCAAAATGCACTTGGAGCTGTTCTCCCAAGTCCTATAACCTTTTACTACAGATACTATTAATAAAAGTATTAATTACACCATTCTGGAATTAGGATTTCATAATGAAACCTCAAACGGAAAACTCAAGCCAGGTTGGCCAAATGTCATGAAACACTCAAACTTGAGCTGTGAGTAAAATAAAAGTCTGAGTTGCTTTAAGGTTTACGGTTAAAAGAATGTAAAACTTTTCAGCTTGTCCAAGTTTTGACAGAAAACCTTGCAGTACTTGGCAGGCCTGGCTGGGTTTCCTTAAGTGTGAAATGCAAGATAAAACTGGTGACTCAGAGCCAAGCACAATGAAATGAAAAGGTTCTCCTGAAACAAAGAGAAGTGGAGATGGACAGATTTTTCTCACAGCTCTCCTTCAAATCCTTCAAATCACCCCGGCTCAGTGGGGTGCGCTGGCTGGAGCATCCCCAAGCGCAGTATGGGAGTGCTGTGGGAGAAGGTGCAATTGGAAGAAGTAATTGGTCCAGTGACGTGGCTGGCGAGGGCAGCTCTGCTGACTTCAAGGGACCGGGGGTGTTTTCTGCCAGCTGAGGATTTTGCCCATTAAGTTACTGTTTAGTTGTAGAGCAAGCATAGAAGTGAGATCAACTCTTAAAGGCTTTCTCATTGCCTTGTGATGCGTACAGCAGTACCAACATACAAGCTGTAATTAAAAGCTGTTTTGAATACATTTCAAATGTTTGACTTGGATGGGAGGGGAAAGGCAATTTTCAGTCTGTCCTTCCTTTCACCCTTGAACTGGGACTTCTACAGCCTGTTAGGCGAAATGAAGAACTTATTTTCATTTTTGATCCAGAAAGGCTTTTTAAGAAAAAGGAGTGGTTGTTAAAAGTATTTAGGAAGATTTTGCTGACAACAGATAGAGTTGCGTTTGCACATGTGGGGAACAGGGGGAGTTAGCCATTTGACATTTCTGTTCATCCAGTACAGTCCAGAATTCTGATTATTTACAGTGTTTTTAATCTATTTAAATTACTTCAATGCTTAGAGTATTCAATTTTAAGGANCTTTTTTTTTTTTTTTTTTTTTAATGTCCTGATTGAAGTTTTGTGCTAGCATGGATGGGTTGGGGGGAGGTAAATAGCAGTTGGTGGGGTTTTATCCAGAGCCCTTTTACCTATGACTGGAAGAATTTAATTTTTTTATTTTTACGCAAGACTTTGTAACTCTTATGGAAACTGCTGCTAGCTCTTCCACATCAACGTGAAGCTCACTCATGCTAATGAAAGCAGTTTCCCAGGGCTTCAGTGGACTTTTGGAGCAGGGAGGAGGACGCATTTCCACTAGTAAGTGTCCTGGGGCAATTGGCTTCTTTGACCTTAACTCCCTGAGTATGATGAATTGCAGCCAGTTCCCTTTACCACCAGGTAATCTCCACTGTAACATTTTGTAGTGACTTTTGTAGTCAAAACCAGTTTGTAAGGCAGGGGAAACACTCTTCTCACGCCCTAACCTAGTCGATAATACAACTTGCACCCTTGACTTGAGCTTTGCTGAAAGTCTGGGAGCGTGGATGTTGCCCAGCTTTCTGGGATTTTTGTCCCAAGTTGATTTAGCCAAATCTTTGAGTGTTGTAATTTTGAGATCTCTGATCTCAGTAAGGTAAATAGGTTTGCAATCTGTGACTAAAAAAGGTGCTTCAGCCGAGGAAGTCTAGTCTGGGACCTTAATGTCACGGCTCTTTGGCTTTGAGCACGCCGCTATCGCCTCTCCCTTTTGCCCCGTGAACCTGGGGGAGCAGGTTTTCCCTCTGCTTGTCCTTCTGCCAAATACCTCTGTTTGCAGCGTGCCTGCAGGTAGGATGCCTCCACCAGTGGTGCTCCAGTCGTGCCTGGAACCGATGCCGTGTCGATGTTAGCAGCTCTTCCCTGGGAAGGCTCTGCTCCTCCTGCCGTGTAACCTGCGCCTTCTTTAACAGCACCGTGTTGGGTGCGATGGCACTTACTTGTCTTCTGATGAACTCGGAGCGGTTTAAGTGTAGGTACGGCAGGAGGGGGTGCGTTCTTTCGGCGGTGCTCCTCTTTGCTGCGCGGCGGCGGGGGGGCCGCTCCGGCGGGGCTGGGGCTCCCCCTGCGGACCGAAGCGGCAAAGTGCGGGGTCCCGGCAGGGAGCACCCCTCGCCCGGCGGGCTGCAGCCAAAACCTTCCAGCCCGCAACTTTTCCCTCTTCTCCCACCTCCGGGTTTTTTTCCCTTTTTTTTCCTACTCCCCCCAACCCGAGGAGCATCTGCATTTCAAACTAAGCCTTTTTTTTTTATTCCCTTGGACAAAGTATGCTCATTTAGGAAAGGGGTTGGCCTTTTTGGATTTGGTTTGTTTTCAGTGGCATTGCAGGGATGCTGCGAGTAGCAGATTCCAGGTTTGGTCAGACAGACGTTAACTGGTCTCCCCTGGCTGCCTCCTGCTACCTGAATGAGCAAAAGAAAAAAACAAACCAATACAGATGGCAGTTATAGGATCAGTTGACAGGGAATCAGAGTCCCACAATATCCCAGGTTTATTCTTTTATCTCCCCAAAGTAGGACAAAGATGTTGCAGCCCCTGCTGTGGCGTTTATCAGCATTGTGTGTGTAGAGCAGTTGTTTGACTCCATGCACTGAAGTTGGTGAGAACCTGAAAACGTTCAGAGCCTTCACACAGGTCTGATTGCAAGATTGAAATTGCAAGTGTAAATATTTATTGACAGGCAAGAGGCTGAAGGTGTGACTTGCTAAGAGTCAAGCATGCTTTATGTTGCTATTTGAAAATAGAAATCTGCGAGAGAAAAGCAGACCTGTGGAGCTGCCTCTCCTCCTTTTCTGCAAGCTGCTCAGACTGAGTTTGGTTGTAAGCGGCTCAGAGCGAGTGATGAATCCTTCTCCCACTTCGGGTAAGACTTTAGTTAACAGTAAATTTGTTAATATTTTGGAGACAGTGATAGGAGCTTTTCTTGGAGAACCAGAAATGGCATTTCTAAAGGTGTCGCTTGCCCCCTTCTTCTTTTGGGGAACTCCAGTAATGGGAGTGTAAAGGTCAATACTGTTAAATGCTTTCCTGTTCCTGGAAGAGGAAAAGAATGGAGGAGAGGTTTGTGCTGGGAGATCTGCAGGGTCTGGTGTGAGTGACAGCCTGTCTCAGCACCCTGAGGGGTCAATGCGAGGAAGTGACAAAAATCAAGGAGGGGGAAGTCCCTGGAAGCTGGCAGAGCCCAGCAAGCTGTTGGGGTCCCCCTGTTCCCCCTCCGAAGCTCGTGAGAGCTTTAGCTATTAAGACTTACTTGCAGAAGAGCAAGTGAATTTGCAGAGGGAACACAATCACATTAAGCATCCTCACAATCATCTCTGGGTGTTATTGGACATAGCTGAAGCTTAAAAAGCAATACGGGCTCCCTGTTGTCACCACCTGTTACGGGTTTGTGTGGCGCGGTTTTCCTTGGTGG